>JASVEL010008599.1:0-246924 GCA_032618575.1 Nicotiana noctiflora
TGGGTCAGTGATTCCTGCTCTTGGCCACAACACCAACATTTCGATGGTATAGAATATGCCAATCGTCTCATCCAATCATCTAGAGGTAACTTTGCTTTCCAAACCTTCCACAAGAAGAAGGATATTTTAAATGGAAATACGCTTACCCACATTTTGCTATATGATATTGCAGGATCATTTTTTCTCCTCAAAAAACCCCAAGCTGATTTTACTGAAAAATTCCCTCTTGATTCCAACATCCAGTATGGTTTATCTGACTCCTCAGCAGCAGTTGGTGGCTTAATACAATTTAGAATATGGTCAGCTATATCCTCTGGCAAAGCTTGCATCATCATGTCGTTGTCCCATACACCATTTTGTACTACTTCATAAACATTATTGATAAATTCATCTATTACAAAATCTGGGCGTACCACAAAATATAAAGCTCCAAGTCCTCTCTAGTTTTCATACAAAAAGAGTGACGATCCCATTTTTATGTGCCATCCAATTTGGTGTTCGACCAAATCTCTACATTCTAACATCTTCCTCCATATATGTGATCCATTATGCCATAGAACATAATAGGATTGAGCTTCTTACAATACTTTTGACTCGTGAATAAACTCCATAAACTTGGTTTTGTTCTAAAGTTCCACCATAACTTACAAAATAAACCTTTGGAGACATCATGCAAGGATCGAAATCCTACTCCTCCTTCTTCATATGGCAAACACAATTTGTCCCAAGATGTCCAATGTCTGCTCTTCGAACCCATAGTACAACTCCAAAAAAATTGCACAAACATTTTGTGAAGCTTGTTTATAACATAAGAAGGAGGATTAACTGCTGAGAGCAAATGTATCGGCATACTTTGCAAAACGTGTGATATCAAGATAGCTCTACCTCCAATCGATAATGGCTTTCCTTTCCACGATTGTAGTTTGTCCATGACTTTGGAGATGACACCTTGATAATGATCCATTTTTCTTCTAGTGTAGAAAATAAGACATCCAAAATAAATAAAAGGGATATCTTGTCTGTTGATTCCAGTTATCCTTTGGACTTTGTTCACTACTCTCTCGGATGCATTATGATGCATATAAACCGTAGATTTTGAGTTATTGATTAACTGACCTGAGGCATCCTCATAAGCAGATAACACATTCATTATCATTTTCAAAGAGGTAGCATCAGATGCGGAAAAAATGATCATGTCATCCGCATATGCAAGATGTTTAATTTTTGGGCTCCATTTGGGCATTCCAAATCCTCTAAAGTTCAAATTCCTATGTAATGCATTTAAACCTCTTGACAATGCTTCAGCTGCTAGGATAAAAAGAGTAGGAGATAATGGATCTCCTTTCTTCACTCCTTTTGTCGAGTTAAAAAACCCATAAGGCTGTCCATTTATTATCACGGAATACCAATTGTTTAAGATGAGATCAAAAACCAATCCTATGAAATTTTCACCAAATCCCATCTTCCTCAAAGTCTTAGTCAAGAAAAGCCAAGATAGTCTATCATATGCTTTAGTCATGTCTAGCTTGATCACCACATTAGGCCCTGCTTTAGTCCTCATTCTAATGTCTGTGATAATTTCTTGGGTTAGCAAAACATTCTCAACGTTGCTTCTCCCTTTTACAAAGCCCGTTTGCTCTAATGCGATTAGATTAGGGAGAATACCTGCTATCCTCTCATGAATAACCCTCGAGAAGACTTTATTTATAAAATTTCTTAGACTAATTGGTCGCATATCCGAATAGCTAGAAACGTCTTTCTTCTTAGGTAAAAGAACCAAATTTGTGTGTGTCACAAACCTTGGTAGTTGTTGCCCATTGAAAAATGCTCTAACCATGTCATATAAGTCATCGCCAACTATATCCCAACAGGTATGGAAAAACCTTCTAGTGAAACCATCCGGTCCCCCTGCACTGTCACCATTTAGTCCCAAAACTGCTGAGTGCACTTCTTCTTTTGTAGGTTGCCTCATGAGTACTTCATTCTATTCATCATTCACTAAGTTGGGTACATGGTCAAGTACCCCAAAATCTTCGGGAACCCTTTCTTCATGGAATTGAGTAGTAAAATATTTGACAGCTTCTTCTGCCATGGAGGTAGTGTCTTCTATCCAATTGCCATCGCTATTTTGAATTATCTTCAATTCAAATCTTTTCCTTCTTCCAATTACTTGAGCATGAAAAAACTTCGTTTTTCTATCACCATCCTTGAACCATGCCATTCCAAACTTTTGCTTCCGAAATTTCTCCTCCAAAGCTAAAACTTTAATCAATTCAGATTGAACTTTCATTAGTCTTTCTCTGTTTTGAATTGAAGGATACAATTCAAACTGTGCTTCATGGACTAAGACAACTTCTTCCAAACTCGCAATCTTTTGGAATATATTGCCATAAGTAGCCTTACTCCAAATCGAAAGAGCCTTCTTCACTTTTTTGAGCTTGTGATTGAACAAAGTAAAGGGGTTCGCTTGAAAATCAACATTCTAGTTTTTTGCTACCATTGTTTTGAATGAAGCATACTTTGTCCAGAAGTTAAGAAATTTGAATGTCTTCTTCATTGGCACTGTAGAGGCATTGGCACTCAACATTAACGGGTTGTGATATGAACCAGTTTTAGAAAGATGAGTACATTCTAATCCTTCAAACATCTGTTGAAATTGTACGTTGGCTAAGCATCTTTCAAGTCTCTTAAATATTCATCCATCGTCACCTTGCCCATTCCACCAAGTATATATACTCCCTTTAAAACCAAGATCGAAAAGGTTACACATATTTACACAATGTCTAAAATCCATAACCTCATTCATGTGTACTGGAAGGCCACAAAACATTTCTTCTTCATCCCAAATAACATTAAAATCCCCACCCACAAGCCAAGGAAGAGACATATCAGTTGCAAGTGCGTACAAACTGTCCCATAACTCAATACGTTGAATAGCATCACACTTTGCATACGCGAAGGTGACAATGAAAGAAGCTTGAGTGTCCATATTTGTCAACTTTAGAGTCAATTGTTGCTCCATGTCAATGATAACATCAATCCTGTGGTCTTCATCTACAAACACCCATATTTCATTTGACACATTGACGAAAGCTTGCAGCATTCCAATCTTCCTCCTATACCTTTCTATTTTTCTTGCTTTCTGCATTGGTTCCATAATCCCTATGAATTGATATTTATTTTATCTCTTCATGTTGACAAGCCTCTCAAAGGCTTTCTTTGTTTTCACCGATCTCACATTCCATAATATTGCATTCATCATTGATTATGAGATTTAGATAAATTTCTTCTTGTTTGAACCCCAGGTGGTACTACACTTGACCTGCTTCTTTTTGCCTCTCCCAGCAGATTTAACTGTCTCAGCTGTCCTAGGAGATATGTCAGCTTCCCTTGCCACATTTGTAAAGTTTTGTGTTGTCGATTCTGCATCTAGATCCCTCCGTTTTTCATCAAGATTTTCCTCATCACCTTGATTATTTTGTGTAGCAGCTAGCTGGTTTGCCACTGGTTTACTAATAACTGATCTATTAACACAATCCTTCTCTGGATTTACTTTAGCTGCAAGAATAGTCTCTAGGACAGTAACAGCTGAATGAACTGTGTTTTTGTGTTTTTGACACTGTCTCTCCTTTGTCTATTGAGCTGTTTGATTTAATGTAACTTGTTGGTCCTTCTTATGTTTGTTCATTGCATCTTTTGCACCCCTAGTATCTTCTCTAGTCCCCCCAGAATCATTCAATACAACATCCTCGTCATTGTTCGTAATTTATGCATTTTCAGTTGTTTTATTAAGCAACTGCAATGTTTTAGCCACTCCTTGCATCATTTGAGGTTCAAAATTCTGCTGTTTTTCATTGATTGCTATCCTAGCTTCCATTATTTGTTCATTCTTACTTTGTGCCATCAAAGTGCCTTTCTCTTTATTTGTCATATCGACTTTAGCCCCCACCTCCTCAATATCGCTTGTAGGTAAAGTGCCACCAGTGTATTTGACATCCACTATATTAGTTAGAGTCAATACAATATTAGGATTGGGTTAAGGTAATTGTTCAACTCCACCACCTTCTGAAAATGTTTCAGTTTTGTCTCTTTGAATAGTGGCTTTTTCATTAATGCTGCTTTCTGCCTTTTGTTCCTGAATGTGTGTCTTTGCATTAATACTTTTTTCATCTTGGTCATTTTCTTCGTCTGTTGAGTCTGCATCACTGCTTGTTCCATTTGGTAATTCACCTTCCTCTTCATCCTCTTCACCTTGTTCAAACCAAACTTTGCCTCCACTAAGTTCCATCCTTTCACTATATTTTGGAATTGCATCTGTTGCAATGAGATCAGCTGATTTTGAAGGGACCTCCTGGCATGATTGATTAGTTTGAACATTTCCAATAAAAGTACAGACTTTCGTAGCACCTTGGTACTCTACCAAACAACTATCCTTGTCATTCCCAATAAACTTATCACTGTTACCATTAGTATCAGCTGTAATTCCAGTGTAGTTAGGAACAAATATTTGGGCAGCTCGATTCAAATTACCCGTGTATTTTTGTGCTGTATTTTTGTCCACCAAAGCCAGTTGATTATCCCCATTAGCTTCGTTATCCTCCACTTGCAGCACAACAAATTTATCAGTATTCTGCACATTTTTGCAACTTCATTTCCCACTTGCACCTGCTGCCTTTCGCGTTGGTTAGCTGCTACCAAATCTCCAGTAGCTTCTTGGTCGTTCTTCTAAATAATAGTCTTATTAGTGCGATTATCTCTCACCTCTATCCATTTCTCCTTTCCAATACCATTCTCATTACCCACAACTTTGCCACTCGTCAAAATTAGTATAGGTCCATTTTTGTTAGAACCAGTAGCTAAAGTACCATCTTTCTCAGAAACAACTTCCTTATTTGCTTGAAACACTTTTTCATCAGCAGCCTTTTTCTCTTCAGATTTTTGTTGCATCAAATTTGGATGTAGCCTCCAACATTCTATCATATCATGACCCTGAAATTTGCATTCCTTGCTATATTTTGGCAGGAAGTCATATTGGATTTTCACCCATTCAGTTCTCGTAACACCACTAGCCTTATTTTCGATGTCCATGCGCACTCTCTTTGGCAACTCTGCTAGTAGGTCAATAAGTACCTTTACTCGAGCACAACTTGGCCTTGTTTTGTTTATGGTTGCCAAATCCAATTGTTGTGGTATTCCAATAGCAGATGCTAAAGAAAACAAACATTCTATAACAAAGTACGTGGGCAGTAAATGTGGAAATGAAATCCATGCCATCGCCATAGGAGTTTCTTCTTCGACTTTGAAATTTTTATCGTATATGAGCCGTCTCATTTGGTATTCATATCCGTCCTTTGCCTTAATATAGTAGGTGCTTTTTGATGTAATTTTCTGAAAATCCTCCCTCAAAGTTAGACGGATCAGTACATGTTTGTCTCTCAATAAGCCAATATTACAATCACCTTTAATACCACATTGAATAGGGATTAATTTGTGCAATTCTTGTAGATATGGCCATCCGTAATAGAACTTTCCTAGCACTGCATAAAGTAGACCTTCAATAATATTCATTCTATCAACCTCTGATTCTGTGAACTTGACAAAAGGTTTCCAATGTAAGAAAATAGCTCGTTTGAAAGGAATTGGCTGAACTGCTGAATTTTTTCCTTGCATCTAATTGTTGATAGTTGAAGGTTTCAACAATCTACTATAATCTAGTGGTTGAATGTTGTTATTTGTTGCATGATTTAATGGATCAAGGCTTGTTGATAGCTGACCAGCCATAGAAGAAGGCTGGTGGCCGACCATGTTGGCCATGACAGCACTTTCAAAATTGTTGGATGTAACACTGCATACGACTTGGCAGAATTTTAATCTGCCTGCTTTAAAGCAACTGCTAGCTACAGTAGATCATTTTTTAGCCACCTAATGTTACAAAATGGATGCTACAGTACTGAATTTCAAACAATGCTCTGAATGTTTCTTCAGTAAACAAATTCACTCTAGCTTACCATTGTCAAGCATCTAACCATGGAACACTTTCACGTGAATTTTTCAGCAAAAGCGTGGTACTACAGTAGTTCCAATATTTTACGTTATTGAACTAGTAGTACTCTTGTTAGCTAAGAATAATTAACCTTATTGTCCTAGCTGAACGCTCCAGTAGTTAAATTGAAAAATACAATCTGTGAGAAGATCGAAATTTCCAGAATGCTAGAGTAGATCGCAAAATTTCGAATTAAGATCTAGTCCAAATGGTTATGAGTTTGACTATGAAATCAATTGTGGATTGTTCATAAAGAAATAATGAATCTTTTGATATCAACTTTGTGATAATCCACCACCGAATTCTAGAATTGAGGGAGATGAATAGTGATGAAAGCACTATTCACCCGTCTTCCTAGAGAGAAGGCACAGGGTTTAGGGTTTTTTTTAAGAAATCCACTAGGCAAGAGACTAGGGCTAGTTTTATTAATAATAAAAGGAAAAACGACCTACATAGGAAAAGTGCATGTAAGGGGGGCATGGACCTTACCTTACTAATCCTATTGAGGCAAAGAAAAAGCCTCCACTACTAGCAAGCATGTAAAAAATAAGAACTTGAAAGTACTAAATGTTGTATGATCTCCATAGAGTTTATAGTATAATCTATGACGCTATTACAAGTGATGATGCTTCTAAAATGATAGATTAAAACAATGTAAAAATTAGTATCGTGCACCTCATTTATCAAACTTGTGAGTTCTTCAATTTGTAATTCCTTAACATCCTCTTTAATTGTCTTCAAATAATCTTTAAAATTCTTCATTTCTTCTCCGATCTATCAGACCTCGTAGATGTGGAGGGGGCAGCCCCTTTTTGCTTTGCAGCTCTTATTGGAAGTTGCCTGATTGTTATTTCTTTAGTCTCCCTTTTTTCACCAAGCTTTGGAGATAAATCGCCAGTTGTAGTCGCCTCCTCTGGACAAGATTCAATCTATTCGTCTTCTTTTGTTTCGTGGGAGCTGGCAATATGTAAGTGTGTCTCAATTTTTTGATCAATTTCATCTTGTAAAAACATCCACAATGGTTCATGCCTTTTCAATTTTCTTGCACTACATGGTTCTTGCCTGTTTGCCACTGATTTTTGCTTCCTTGTAGTTGTTTTTGAACCTGATAACAGTCCTATTTTATTTGGAAAGCCCAAAGTATCCAATTGAGAACGTTCGTGGTCTGTAATTTCTGGAAATACATGTGCATTCACAGCTACTTGAGTTAACGAACCTGTTTCTTGAATGCCTTCTTCTTCATTATCAAGCTCTTCTGCCATGTCTGCCCAAGATTTACGTTTAGATATCATATCTATGGTTGGTTGTTGATTGTTTCCTGTTGAGATTAGTTTCTGCCCAGAACCACCACTATGCTCACCAAACGGTTCCACACTTTGGGAAGGAAACATCATGGAAACCTGTGTATCTTTGATGATTTTCTCCACTTGAGGAGTCGAAACATGCAGCGTATGAACATATGATTTGTGTGCTTGGTGTAACAATGTTACTGATGATCCATTAGTAGGTGCAATTTTACTACAGACCTCCTCAACATTAGCTACAGCACTAACAATTTGCCCCGTATTTACAGTCATGAAATCTATTTATGCACTAGTAGAATTCTGACCAGTTTGCATATGATTTTTTGCCACTGCCCCATTATCTGTTAGCTGCCCATTAACCTCACTATTGTGTACCTCTATTGCATCATCATCAGATTTTCTAGTATTGGCAATGACTCCTAAAGAATTTAAGCTAGTAACATGTCGAGAACTTATGTTCTGTAACTTTTGTGATGAACCATGTTTTGTAGTGGATTTTCTACCTGAAACAACGTTCCATTCTCCTCCTTTTTTATTCAGATCCTCTCCCTTACCATCATGGATTATTTTCCCAGCAATGTTGTCGATCACTATGCTCTTATTCCCTGATTTTTCATTGTCTGAAGTCTGGACCATAGCTGTTTTAGCAGAAACTTGGTCTGTAGTTTTTTGCTGGTCATCTGCTGTTGTTTGTTGTTCTCCAGCTTTCCTATTCATTGTTCCTTTCTCACCTTGATATTTGTTTCCATCCTTTACGTGTGAAGCCATATGTAGCTTCTCTCCAATGTCTGCTAGTATCAATAACTTTGCTGGAGATTCAACAGATGCATTATTAGGAGACATCAAATTGTGCACTGTTGTATTTAACTTTTGTGACACCTGTTGCCCAACTACAGTTTCCTTTGGATCTGTAGAAATTGCAGCCTCCAAACCAAAATTCTCTTTAGTTTTTTGGCCCTTATGCATCACCTCGCTAGAACTAGGATCGACAGACATAACAACTGGTGCACTTTCCTCAGCATGTGCCAAGTCCTTTTGTACACCAACCTCTACACGATCAGCATCATGTTTTGAGTTTGTATTAGTTGACAAAATTTTGGTAGTAGTAGCCAACTTGTCATAGGCCTCTTCTTAATGGATTCACACCTTTGAAAATTCTTGCTAAGTCTGATTTAACAGGAACATCTCGCACAGAAGAATGTGTACCTTTATCGACAACATCCCTTGTGTTACCATCAAGAACAACACTTACTCGATTTACCTGATTATCATTGATCTCCCTAACAGTTTGTTTTCCTCCAGCATGCAATACATGCTCATTTGCATTTTTTTTTATTATCTACTGCAACAGTCAATTGTACAACCCTCTTAGAATTAAGAAAATCCCTAGCATCCCCTTCCACTTTATCAAACCTATCCAAACCTTCACTTTTGTCTAAATTAACTACATCTTTGTTTTCCTCGATCTTCCAACAACATGATCGTTCATCATGACCTTAATGTTTACAGTATGTGCAATATTTGGCAAGATTATCATACCTAATAACCTGATAGTGTTCAACAACTTTCCTTGAGTTTCTATCCGCAATTTGAATCTTAACTCTTTTAGGATGATTGGCTAAGAGGTCTAGTAAAACTTTCACCCTAGCAGTAGTGTTCTTTCTTGTGTTGTTTGATCCACTGCTAATGGTTTTCCCACTGCTGAGGCAATTGACATTAAGTATTTTTCTGCAAAGAAATTAGCAGGAAAATCTGGCATGGAAATTCAAGCACTGCTCTTGACGTTTCTTCTCAAGGATTAAATCCTATCGTCCATGGGAAAGTTCTAAAGAAGAACTCATCACCCTTTGACTTGCATATCCTGTAGATCTTGACACAGCTTGAACAAAATTGTCAAAGTGATCAAATCTAACCAGAACATGTTGATACTCAAGCTATCCAATATTACAACATCCTTTAACATCAAATTGTTTTGGAAATACATGTTGCAACTCATGAATATCAGGTTTGCCATATGAAAACTTCAAGATTATGGCTTGATGTAATCCTTCTTCAATTGTGAAGGCCTTGACTTCTTCAACAGTGAATTCAACCATTGATTCTCCATGCACCAAAGTAACAGGCGCTAGTTCCATTGGTTCAACAGCTTGTTTTACATGAAGCTGGGCAGCAGATTTATTTGTACGTACCTGGTCTGCATAACTATTGTTTTGGATATTGTTTACTAACATTTCTTGTGTGTTTTGAATAGCCTCTCCCACAACCCAAGGCTGTGGAGAGGGCACAGTAGCCATGGCTGCCCTAAACGAAGGGGACGAAGCTAGAGAGAGAAAGTAGAGAGAAGGCAGATAAAACGCCGACTTAAGGGGGTTTGGGGTTTCTTTTTTTAGCAATCCCTTTTTTGGGGTTTTTTTTATCAATCCACTAGGCAGTGCCTAGGGCTTGTTTTTATATATTAAATAAAGCAAACACAAATACAACGTTATTGTCTCAAGATCTAACGTGATGAGAATAAGGTATGCGTAGTACATAACACCTATGAACAAATTAAGCAAAAAGCTTAATAATGCTCTCACATAACAACTACTAAAGCTTGTAATAATAAAAACTAGCCATATGAAAATGATAAAATATGATCCAGCAGCCCACTTCCAAACTTGTGTGCACTATGGCCCGTTCGTACCTGATCCAAGAACGTGAGTGCTCTCAAAGTGCCATTGGGCCAAAAGAGCCCAAAATGACCGTCCAGCACATGGCCCAGTAGTAATTGTGGCCATCAGCAGTAATTATCGCCCAAACAACCCCTTTAATTATATCAGACCCAATATACTGGGCCACCACTAATCTGCCCCACAGTCCAATTCAAATTGTTGTTACACAAATAACCACTCCTATTTATCTCTAATTTACCCCCTAGCCACTTTATAGCCACCTTATAGTTATAAATCGATTTTCCCATGTATCCACTTCTCCCCTTTCTATTTGTATAGGCTAGCCACTTATATCTCCAATATAGCCATATTCTCGAATTCTCCGTCATTAAATCACCCCACCTAATTTTCAGATACCCATGCCCAGTTGTCAACCAACGAATGCCCTTTCCTAATCCCCAAACACACCCCTTCCTTATCCGACCGTTGGCTTCCCCCATACGCCTCATTTCAGATGATAGCTTAGTATAGGAAATATCATTTCCATTACTCTTGCTTCTCTCTCCTCCAGAGACTCTCTCTCTCTTAAAGACCCCTCTTCTTCTCCGGCCTCTTCATCTCCTCTCTTCCGATGACTGTTTTCTTTTGCATCCAAGCTTGTGACAACCACGATCTTCTTTGCATCAGCTCCAGGTAATCCATTTCTTCTTCTTTTATTATGTTTGAAATCAGTTCCCCTTCCTCTTATACTGATATTTTCTTTTTTGATTGCTTCTTTCTTGTCTCCTCTCTGCTGTCCTCCGATCTGCCACCATCAGAGCTCCTCCAGCTCAACTGTGACCTCCCACCTCTTTGCATAGGTAAATTTCTTTTTATCTCTCTTTTCTTCTAGTTGTGCCAGCTTTCTTCTCCATTTCATTTTTCTGTTTTTTCTTCTCCTTAGTGTTATTTCATTCATCTCCCCTTTTTCCTCGTATTTGACTCCTGATCTTCTCAATTTGCATGAATTCATCACTATCTCCCTCAATACTCTGCTGATTCGGTGATTCACTAACCTGAAGATGATGATATTGGGCCTTCAAAGTGATTTTTGGTAAGTACTTATCTCTCCGTATTAGTCTCTTCATTGTGTCTTTTATCTTGCATGTGAAAATCTGCTGCTTACTCCCCTTTTTCCTCTTGATTTTTTCCATGTACCTCGTGGCTATCCTAATGTGAGTCCTTGCCTCGTTGATAAAGGTCTTGTCCATCTGCCTGAGTGTGTGTACTGCTCCAGAAGGATGACTGTGCACTTTTGTTGCCTCTTCATTGGATCCAAGTCTTGTACACCCCTTGTATTTCTTTTTTATTCTTTTTTCCTTATTGCATGCCTGCCTAGTAGTTTTTTGTGCTTTTCCTGTAAACTATATGAACACATATTTTCCTAGTGGATATTTGCCTCGTACTTCATCCAGCACTTTCCCTCTTGAAAGAGGGAATGTGCTGCCTGTACCCTCAAGAGCTCTTGAGCTCAATTGGCTACGGTCTTGGATGTCCACCTCCTTGTAATAGAAGTTGACTTCCCTTGTAACATTTCTGCACCCTATGCCTAATTCTTCTCCGGTGGATTGAGTACAAAGTACTAATACCACCACCTGGAGAATTCTTAAACAGTAGGTTACATGATATATGCTTGCATGTATCGGTTTCCTTGTGTTTTGTGTGTTTTGGACTTTTAGGTCCTCAACCTCTTGAGCATTATTGATATTATATCTAGGTTTTACCCCCAATTTCACCCCGGTGGACTGAATACAAAGTACTAATTCCACCACCTGAGGTTCCCTCGGGAAGTACCATCTAGATGACAATAATATCAGATCCTGCTCCCTTCCATTTGTCACTTTTTGTATCATACAGCTGTAGTTCCATGATAGAACTTTAGCTATCAACATGTTATTGTGACTTTGATGTGTAATACCTTGATGTTTACTTGCATGTACTCTTTAGCATAGAATACATGAAGTAATGCATGATTCCCTGAGTGTTCTTTCCTCTATATGGAGATGGATCTCCTCTGATGCTTCATCTGGTAGGAATTACAGTGAGCACCTTGTGTGTAGCAATGACAAAACTTCACCCATTTAAGTCTTGGGTGTAGTTCCTTCCTTTCTTTGGAGATGAATCTCCTCTGGTGCTTCATCGAGTAGAGATTACGGTTTGCACCCTGTGTGTAACACTGACATTGACTTCTATCTAGGGGCATGAACTTCCCCTGTGAGATAATGGATTTGTCCATCTTGTCTCCCATAATGCTGCACCCTAGCATCTGCAGAGTACATATGATTATGTGTAACATCCTTCCAATGGACTGAGTGCTAAGCACTAATACCACCAATTGGATCTCAGTTAACACATAGACCATCTGTACATAGAATATACCTGCAAAACAAACAAACCTGTTAGTCAAATTCACCATACTCTCCTCCAGCTGGATTTGAGTATGATGATCATGGGGTGAGCTGCCAAGTAGCTCTCTATCTCCTGTGTCCCTGCCTTCCCCACTAGGGACCTGAATCTCCTCCTGCTTTTCTATCATCTCCTGTCTACTCTCACTCTTATACTTGGGCATTGCATTTTGTCCTCATTCACAATTCTCCTGCTTTGTACATCCAGTCCCCCAAAGTCACTGCTTTCTATATCTCCCCAATCTAGTGCATAGTTAGCTAAGTGATCTGCTAACTTATTTCCTTCCATGAAAATCCGTGTGACTTTGAGGTTGACCTTCTCCTTCAAGTTGTTTATTTCATTGACTTCATCAATTATCTGCCATGGTGGCTTCCGCACTCCATCCAAAATGTTCTTTAAGAGTAGTGAGTCTGTTTGAAGCCAGATGTTCTAATATTCCATGGCTTTACATAATCTCAGAGCCTCCACTATTGCTGCTGCCTCTGACTCATTATTTGATCCTTCTTTAGTTTCTCTCCCCATAGATATATGATGTCTCTAGCTGAGTCTCTTAAACATACCCCTATTGAACTCTTCCCTAGATTTCCTCTTGAAGCACCATCTGTATTTACCTTGATCCACCCCTCCATTGGAAATTCCCACATGACCTTAGTATATTTCAGCTTAGGTGTGTAGTTTTCCATCATGTGCAACATACTCTGCCACCTTTGTGGTATATTCAAACCAAGTTTCCTTACTCATAAAAGAGATTTTAAAGTACTTGAAACTTGGTATATAACTCTATTAACAGATACCGCATCTTCATGTTTCATTGAGTTTCTCCTCTTGCACAGCTCCCAGACAATGCTAGCTGGTAAAGCTTGCATGACAGGCTTGATCCTGCCTATGACTGGTGCTGTCCAGCTTATGATTGCTTGATGTAATGTTAGGCCTTCCACTGAAATGCCAGCCCTCATTAAGAAGTATTTCCACACCACTCTTGCAGCATTAGATGTGTAGAAAACATGAATAAGAGAATCCTCTCTAGGTTGACCACAACACCAGCACTTTGAGGGCATAGCATATCCCAATCTTCTCATGAAGTCATCTAATGGAAGTTTTGCTTTCCACACCTTCCACATAAAGAAGCTTATCTTGAATGGAATTCCTTTCACCCACATCTTCCTATATGCTTCCTTAGGATTGTCTCTTCTTCTAATGTACTCCCATGCTGATTTGACTGAGAAGTATCCTTTAGGTTCCAACATCCAGTATGGAATATCAAGCCTTATCTCTGCTCCTGGAGGTCTGATGTTTTGCACAATGTGTTGTGCAAGTTCTGCTGGTAACAATTCCTGAAGCTTCTCTGCCTGCCATCTCCCATCACAACTTACATCACTCACATTCTGAATACCCTCGTTTATAGGGAATCCAGTAGGAACTTAAAAATATAGGGCTCCCAATTCTATCCAATTATCAAACCAAAACTGAGTAGATCCTGATTTCACCTTCCATAGAATTTGATGTTCTGTAAAATCCCTGCATTCGAACATTTTTCTCCATACATGAGAACCTTCTTTCCATGGGACAACTACAACATTGAGTTTTTTGCAGTATTTGTTACTCATAAATATACTCCAAAGGCTAGATTTAGTTCTGAAATTCCACCATAGTTTACAAAACAGAGCCTTAGATACATCATGAAGTGACTTGAAACCTATGCCTCCTTCTTCATAAGGCATGCAAAGTGTGTTCCAGGAAGCCCAATGCCTTGAGTTAACCCCCACATTACTGCTCCAAAAGAATCTAGCAAATATCTTGTGAAGTTTATTAAGCACATAACTAGGTGGGTTTCCTGCTGAAAGTAGGTGCATTGGCATGCTTTGAAAAACACTCTGGATAAGAACAGCTCTTCCTCCTACTAATAGTAACTTTCCTTTCCATGCTTGAAGCTTGTCCATAATTTTAGTTATTAACCCTTGATAGTAATCCATTCTCCTCCTAGCATAATAGATAGGACATCCCAAATATGTGAATGGAAAATCTTGCTTCTTAATCCCTATTATCCTTTCTACTTTCTTACCACCTCCAAATCTGTCAAATGATGTAGGTAAATGGCTGATTTTGCCTTATTCACCAGTTGTCCTGACGCTCTTTCATAAGCATGCAAAACCCCCATCAAAAGACTTAAGGAAGTCTTATCAGATGAACAGAACATGATAGTATCATCAACATATGATAAATGATTTATTCTTGGACTCCATTTAGGTAAACCAAACCCACAAAAATAAGGATTGTAGTGAAGAGAATTTAGCCTTCTAGAGAGAGCTTCAGCAGCCATAATGAACAAAGTAGGTGATAAAGGATCCCCTTGCTTAACACCCCTAGTAGAATGAAAGAAACCATAGGGTTGGCCATTAATCAATATAGAATACCAGTTATTTCCTACTAAATCAAAGATCATGCCAATAAAGCCTTCTGAGAAACCCATTTTCCTCATAGTGTTAGTGAGAAATAGCCATGACAGTCTATCATAAGCTTTGGCCATATCCAGCTTAATAACCACATTAGGACCAACCTTAGTTCTCAATCTGATGTTAGTGATGATTTCCTGTGTTAACAACACATTTTCTACAATGCTTCTCCCCTTTACAAATCCAACCTGCTCATGAGGTATCAATTTAGGCAAGACATCAACTAGTCTCTCGTGTATAACCCTGGAGAAAATCTTTTTCACAAAATTTCTCAAGCTAATTGGCCTCAAATCAACAAATGTAATCACTTATTTCTTCTTTGGCAACAATACCAAATTTGTATGAGTTACACTTTTGGGTAATTGTTGGCCAAAAAAGAAAGATCTCACCATATCAAAAACATCATCTTCAATTATTTCCCAGCATGATTGGTAAAATTCCCCAGTGAAACCATCTAGTCCTCCTGCTGAATCTCCATTCAAACCCATCACAGCCTGTTTCACCTCTTCCCTTGTAGGCATATCCATAAGAACTTCATTCTGTGCTGCATCTATCATAGTAGGAATATGATCCAGAATATCAAAATTTGTTCGAGTTGTTGTCTCTGAAAACTAATCATGATAGAACCTTATTGCCTCCTCTGCAATCAGCTCATCTTCCTCAATCCAGTCTCCCCTGCTATCTTGGATTCTGTTTAGCTTCAGTTTCTTCCCTTTGTACATAACAGTTACCTTGTCATAACTCCAAGGTACAACTTTGGTATTCATAATCGGCATCTGAACCACTGGCTTGATAACAATTGGTTCTATATAATCCCATTTTACAGTCAGTATGGGCTTCACCCTTGGTATT
The DNA here is from genome assembly GCA_032618575.1 of Nicotiana noctiflora. Taxonomy (NCBI): domain Eukaryota; kingdom Viridiplantae; phylum Streptophyta; class Magnoliopsida; order Solanales; family Solanaceae; genus Nicotiana; species Nicotiana noctiflora. Next base: position 15,749 of record JASVEL010008599.1, read on the forward strand.
ATCACTTTTACCGGCTCGGGATCAATCATCACTGATGGCAATTTTGTTGGTGTCTCGATTGACACTTTCTCACTCCCAACTTTCTCCTCCACCTTGCTGTTTGCTTTGATTGTCATCACAGTTTGGGAGGATTTTTTGCAGCTTTCTCCCTATATTAGCTCTATCATATGTGTTTCATGATGCACCGACAAAGGATTTTGCATTATGTTGGGAGTCTCGGGTGCTTGCACCTCAAATCTTCAGGAGTCAATGAGTTCTTGTATTGCAAACTTTAGGTGCCAACATTTCTCTTTATCATGTCCCGGTGCCCCAGAACAGTATTCACAATGGATGGATTGATCTAAGTTTCTCGGTAGAGTATTGGGAATTTTAGGCTCAATGGGACTCAACATTCCCAATTGTCTCAGTCGGTGGAAGAGGCTAGTATATGATTCTCCCAGAGGAGGGAATGTTTTCTTTATTTGAGCCCTATCACTTTTCACTTCAGGGTCAGGACGGAAACTGGTTCAGTTAGGATTTCTGTAGGTTGTTGATGGTGGGTAGGCATTTTGGGCATGGTAGACATTCTGAGGAGTTGGGGCTCGCCATGAAGGTGGAGGTGGAGGGTAAGACTGAGCATGTTGGACAGAAAATTGAGGACCATTAGGAGGATAATAATGTGGAGGTGGGTTATACGGTGCTGGTGGATATGGTTGGTATGGCCGAGGTAGGTGATCATATGGGTTGGGGCCTCGGGACCAAAATCTTCCCTCTATAACCGCCACTTCTTTTTTCTTCTTCTTCCCAATTGATCCTCCCGTCCCCGTCTAAATTGCTTGATTTGTAGCCTTGATTGCTGAGTAACTCATAATCTTGTTCGTTTTCAAACCTTCTTCCAGAAAACTCCACATCTTCACTACCTCATTAAAGGTCTTTCCGACCGCAGACACCAGATGCCCGTAGTATGTCGATTACAAAAGTTGTAAGAAACAATCTACCATCTCTCCTTCATTCATTGGTGGATCCACACGGGCCGCCTGTTCCCTCACCTGAAACCATACTCACGAAAGCTCTCTCCGGGCTTCTTTTCCATTTTGGTCAATGACAATCTATCATGGATGATTTCCAGATTATATTGAAAATGGTTTGCAAATGATTGAGTCAAATCATCCGAAATGAACCATCGGGTATGATCTTGACGGGTGTACTATTCCAGTGCTGAGCCACTGAGGCTTTGACTGAAGTAGGCCATAAGTAGTTCATCCTTTCCCCCAGCTCCACGCATTTTGCTGCAGTATCCTCTTAGATGGGCCACTGGATAACCATGGCCATCATACATGTAACATTTTGGCAATTTAAACGCAACGGGTAGCTGTACCTCGGGGAACAAACACAAGTCCTTGTATGCCACACTAACTTGGCCTCCTAGACCCTGCATATTGTGAAACGACTGCTCAAGGCTCTTCATTTTCATGGCCATCTCCTCTTGTTCAGGGTTTTTAGCGGGTTTCTCTTCCTCCATCATGTCGATAAGTGGGGTGTAAGAATCATGTTGTCTCAAGGTTGGTTCTAGAGGGTAGTAATGATTATCCTGGATATGAAATACAAGCTCACTAGAGGATTTGTGTAAAGTGGCTGGTGGTGGTGTGGAGCGGCCTGGGTGGTGGTGGTGGAGCTTGTTTAGGAAGTGAGGGTGATACTTGTGATGTAGTGGCATAATAGTGTGGGTAAGCAGTATATGTAGAAGATGAATTCATGGTGGGTGGATCTTGGTTCGTGTTTGAGGGAGGAATATATGTGGGGTTAGCTGGGTAAGTAGGTGAGGGTTGCCCTATTGACCAAGCCTGATACATTTTCGACATCTGTTTTTTCTACTTATACACTTTTTCATTCATGCTATTCACATCTATTACTTCCTCCTCCTGCACGAGATCCATGATTGTCGGCTCAATTTCTTGGGTCACTGTTGTCATGCTTTTAGAATGAGTATCGTAGTTCTGATGTGCCAAAATGCCAGTTGCTAACTGTTTTATCTGATACTCATCAACGACAAAAACTTGTTAATAGTTAGATCATAATATATAAATATCACAAGTTTTTTTTTTAAAAAAAACACAAATTTTCCCGGCAATTATGCGTCATCCCGGCATTATTATTCTTCTTTTGACCCGCCATTTCTCTTTTTTTTCGGCTTTTCTTTTCTTTTATTTCCACTCATCACTGTTTTCATTGTTTCTTTCTCTCCTTTTTTTCTTTTTTTCTCTTTTCCTCTTTTTTTTCTTTTCTTTCGTTTTTTGATCCTATATGTTTGCCTATCACACAAGCAATTTGCATGTAAGGAAACAATAATGACGATTTTGGATTTTCATTGATATTCAAATATTTATTACAAAAGATAATGTTGTACTACAACCTTCTAGATGCAGAAAAATACAAATACAAAAATGCATGCCCTATGAATACATTAAAGCCCCTACTACCCGCGAAACATCATTCAGTCATACCGCGGGCCTATATGCTAATTCATTAGTGAAAAGGGTTCATTTTGTACTGTGCTCGTCATACATATTTATTAAAGGCGATTTATTTAACTCAAAAAGAAAACAAAAATCTTTTCAAGGAAAATTTTCATTATTTCAAAGAATCAACCTTTCCATATTTCATTCGAAAATTTCAAGGCTATTATTATTTAAAGAAAAATGACTTCAAAATCGGCCATTTTTGCACAAACAGCATTGCGGCGTCCTTTCGGAACATTCGGCTATTTTCAAAAATGGCATCACTTTGATTTTATTGATAAAATTAAATATTCGACATTTATTTGTTATTTCTTAAAAGGGGTGGTTGGACCCGTCACGGGTTGCCTACGTATCTCGCCTATTGGTGAGAGTCAAACCAGCGTAGTTCGGTCAAATTATTTTTAGACCAACTATTTTAATTTTGACAAAATTAACATATTCCAACTATTTTTTTTATAATTTCCTCAAAATTTTGTCAAATTTTCGTCAGTATTTCGGTATTGCTATTCTAAAATTTTTTTTCTTTTTGTTTTTTAGGAATTTAGCCAGACGCATAATGATTCTGGACAAATAAATGCAACATATAATATGCTCGGTCTTTAATATTTCGAGTCACCTGTCCTAGACGGACCCAACCCCTGTGTTAAGTCCCCTAAGTCGGATATGATGCAAATAATCATCCTAAATCTAGGCTCAATATCCTGATGTTTCATATGGTGCTAGACCGTGTACCCGAGTGGATAACTTGGATCAAGGAGGGGGCTACGTACCAGGGACCCGCGGGATCGTCTGGCTTTGTAACTTATCCGGCCTCTTTTTCTTATTGGGTATGACTTAACAGAAAGGGGAGTCTCAACCAGTGAGCACATCCCCAAAGGTAAGAACAAAAGGGTTTTCGGCACAATTTTTATATACAGTTCACGTAAAATCAAAGCGGTAAACATATAGCACATTGATCAAAACATATAATGAAATCAGATATAATCAAAACAGCAATTTAACTGAGCTCAAATTATTAAACCCTAAACCGAAGTTCTGGGTTTCTTATCCCCAGCAGAGTCGCCAGAGCTGTCACACCTCCTTTTTCTTTACGTCCCAACTATTTACTACTACACCCCGGGAAAGGATATAATAATAATAGGGAAGGAGTTTTTCCAATTAAAGGACATTCAGATCGGGAATTTTTATTAATTTTCAGAGTTACCACTTGGGAATATAATGGTGTCCCAAGTCACCGGTCTAATCCCGAACCGAGGAAATTATGACTCTGTTTTACAGTCCCCGAAACTAGAAATCCGGATAAGTAATTATGTTAACCCGGGAGAAGGTTTTAGGCACTCCCGGATTCCGTGGTTCTAGCACGGTCGCTCAACTGCCGTATTTGTTTTTATTTGATTTACTTATATGCTTTGATTTTTCAAATGTTATTAATGTTCCGCTTTGTAATTTTTAGGACTTGCGACGTCACGAAAATGCATTTCGAATCACACCGCAACTAGTACGCCTGTGACTTTAGTGCATCTCAGCTTCTCCGGGATTTGTGATTTGGGTCACATAAAATGTACACCCATATTAGGAACGTAAATTTTATTTATCGTGCCTATAATATCTATGTCTTTATTATCTTTGGGAAGGACCGTGAAATTCGTTAAACAGTCCCTCCAAGTCTAGCAGTTTTCATTGAAATCCGTTTGGGGGCCCCGTGTATTTTCATCTTCGGAACGATGCCCATCCCTTATTTTAAAGTTCAATCCTATTCATACACTATATTTTCTATTTTTTGTTTTTTTCTTCCTAATACATATTTATTTTTGTGTTATTTTTTAAACTATAATATTGGAGTCCAAGCCATTATTCATTATTGGGCCTGGACTTTAGACTACTTAACAGTCCATTATTAAAGACAATTGGGCATTTGGAACCCAATGTATACTACTGTTCTTACTCGAGGACACAAGCACCACATTATTCAGATTTGGGCCTATATTCATGATTAGGCCCAGACTATATAAGCAAAATTAAGAGTATGCTAACACTTTCAAAACATTATTTGAGCAAGTATTATTCAAATGATAGAGAAGTCAATAAAACCATATTATTTCAAAAGATATCAAGTTACATTTTCGATCACTGCTAATTTCAATATCTAACAACCAACTAAAATTCTAGCACAATAATTTGTATCAGAGTTGTTATACTATATGGAAGGTTCTGATATTCAAGTAATTATTATGATACTAGCTTGCAGGATTATTTTGTCACTTATTTTAGCTAAAGGAAAATAGTGTTCTAAATTTAACTAAACATGCTTGAACTACTAAAATCACAAAGTTTTAAAAAACAGATTTGTAGTTAACTCATATTTAGTAGATATAAACAGTAATATAAGCTGATCTATTTATACTCTTTGGATTAATGGTTCTAATTCAGGATTTATCTAACAAAATAGATAAGTGCCCGTTTATAAACTAGTTTATAAACTATTAACTATGTTTAACTATATCATTATCTACTACTACTTTACTCTAATCTAATTCACATAGTCTATTATTTATTACAACCAATCCTAATGAATTACAAAGGATCTACGATCTACAGCTACAAACAATAAGAAAAGAGATAGCTTCAGTGGAAAAGCAGTCCAATATTCATTCCTTCATCAAATTTTCAGTTACATCTTTGAGAAATAGTGGTGTACCCGATCAAACGAAAACAAACCGATAAGTTCTAAGGAGATGAAGGACAAGAGAAGTCAGCAATGGTAGCAGCAGAGTATCAACAACAAATATGAGCAGGAAATAACACGGCAACTCCCAAACTCAATAGATAACCAGTAATCAAGTCGAGAAATAGCAGAAATCCAAGCTAGTTGAGATGAACAAAATAGAAAAAACCACCAGCAAGAATCCCAGGAACAATACTCGACTCGAAGTAGAATAACAGTATAACTTTAAAATTGTGAACCTTCCAGCTAGTCGTGAACCCTTAGAATTATCCCTAAGAATTGGTGAACTTTTTAAGAACTGTCCAGCCTATTATGAAATTCAGTTGCCTTTAATTCAAAGATGCCCAACCCCTTTTTCAAGCTTAGAGAAGCCTATTTATAGAGGCATTTTGGGGGGAATTTCAAATAATTTAATTCTATTTCCCTCTCCTTATTTTTTTCAATTAATTACATTATAGTCCATTAAAATTGTATCGAAATGCCCTAGAACCCCTGCTAGATTGTTCTGGGTGGTTCTATTGGGTTCTATTAGGCAGGTTTTACCCAATTACCCTCACTTGCTAAGGTTTATTACACAAATCCCTTTTAACTCTACCTAGTATACCCCTTTCTATTCAAGTAATTTATGAAATCCCAAGCACTAAAGTCATCTTTATCTTTATAGGCTCTATTTAATCCACAATAATGCCATTTACCTTTCCCCTTTTACCCCTTGTATTTAATTATTACTACCCGACCTGCCTTAGGTCTGGCAGGACAAGGGTAACACTTATTTAACAAATAGCCAGTAATCAGACATGTCTTTAAGACAATCAATTTCAGACTAAAGCCTTTTCAATTTTAACCACTTTTACAAATAGCCACTAATCAGAACATAGCAACTAGTCAATACCCATACTTAATTCACAAACATAGCCACAAAACATATACATATGACCTAAGCATACATAAGCATTCAAAGGCTCGGAATGAGCTTACATACAAATCAAATTATAAATATAACCAGATTCATGTTGTTATGCACAAATAACCTTAATCACGAATTAACTTCCAATTAATCAGAACTCAGAGGAAAAATTTGATAATGGTTGAATTCCAACTAATTAAAACCAAATCGAGACAGAATATAATGAACAATCACATAAAAATGGCTAATTAGCACATGATTCATGAGTAGTTAATATCAGAATCCTAAGAACACTTAGATAATTTCAGGCATGTATGAGATTCAAGGCTCGCATGAACAAGTATGAATTAAAAGCAGAGATAAATTCATATTTTAGACATGCATAAGAACAGCTTCAGACAAGCATGACAGGCATGTAAAGAAGCGAGTTTCAGAACACATAACATCATTGAATGAAAGCAAAGGTGGGGGATACTTAGTTTTTTCTTTTTTCTTTTTCCTTTTCTTTCTTTCTTTTATTCTTTCTTTCTTCTTTGTTCTTTTCATATTTCTTGATTTGCAGGGTTTCGAAGACTATTAGTCTTCAGAGTGGTAGATCTTCCAAATGGGGCTTTTGGGTTTGATTTGAGTGTATGAGAAGAGGTTTGGAGACCTGGGGTAAGGTTTTGGGAGTGGGGTTGTTTTTGGTACTCGCCGGAGTAGGGTTCCGGCGAGTGTTTTTTGAATATTCGACGAGTTTGGGACTCATTCGAGAGAAACCACCTAGGTGGGGTGGTAGATCGTCTAAAGACGGTTTGATGGTGTTAATTTGGGAACCTGGTTCATATTTAGGTGGTCATCGGCTAGGGTTCTGACTACCGGGATTTTAAGATTGGGGGAACTGGAGAGTTTTGGACGGAGTTAATGAGGGGTTAAGGTTTGATTGGAGGTGTGGAGAGGTATTTTGAGAGTTGGTCTGAGCCGGAGAAGGAGGTCTAATGTCGACCATCGGTGGTCTCCATGAGAGACGGTGAAGGAGAAGAAGAATAGTATGGCAGCTAGGGTTTGCATATAGAATATGTGTGTGTATAATGAGGGGTTTGAACGAGGAGGGTGTAATATATATTAATCGTGTATTGTTGATTCCTGCCCATTGGATTGGATCAAATTAATTGCCAGGATTATTTGGCCTCAAAACAGTGTCGTGTAGATTAATTAAAGGTCTCATTATGTCAGTTAGATTATAACTCTGGACGGTTGAGATCAAATGCCCTAAGCTACGTCGTTTAGTTTAAATGTTACCTTGGCCTCATCTGTTTGATCAATTGCACTGGACGGTTAAGATTGATTTCATATGCGACGTCGTTTTGTTTGAAAGGGGACCGCCTTATATTGTCCATTGATCAATTGCAATCAACGGCACCAGTTTGTTTGATTGGTATGACGTCATTTGAATTTATCAAATAGCCAGGCCGGTCAAAATGACAGGGCCTGGTCTTTGTTATATTTTGGGATGAGTATGTATGTATATTCCTTGTATATTTGGCCCAAACTAATTATGCATTGTATTTTTTGTGTTTTTTTATTATTTTCTTCTATTTTCTTTTGATGTTTTATATTTTTCCCTTTGTATTTATTTTATAGCTGATATATTTTCCTTTGTTTTCCATATTTTTGTATTTTTCCTTGAATTTTCGATATTTTTTGTATTTTTGCTTAATTTTCTAGCATTTATTTTACAATATTTGTGATATTTTTCTAATTAATTCCTTTTTGTATTTTCATTTCAACTTTATTTCAAACAAACAATGGTATTTCACAAATCACATAATCGCAAACAAAATCATTTTGTATTATTTTTTATATATTTTAGAATTCAATTGCTTGAGGCAAAAATCACGTGCTCACACCTGGCAGAATTACTCCCTTTTAAGCCCGCTTCTATACAAGGCATAAATCCTGAATTCTTTCCCAAGTTCGAACATGAGCCCATAAGGCACACCATATCACATCTTTTATAATTCCTCTACTCAATTCTCCACTTATGATCTTTCTGCGTATCTGAGATAACCCATCAAGATATTAATAATAGGAAACCTCGCAAGGAGCTAACCATGCAACCCAAAACACAAACGGTAGGACTCTTCCACCTAGCTTGGAGCCATTATTTCAAATTTTGGAATTCACCAAGATTCCATATCCTTTATCGACATAACCTTGTGCGATCAATCGTATAAATTCTCGAATTCTCTCCGCAACACCCCATTCTTTTATACTCTGATGCACCCCTTACATTCGTACAATAGGTCTATTTCCCACATAACCGATAACAATCCCTCGCATAAACCTTGCCAACAACGCGACTCCTAACCTCCTCGCTTGGGTAAACCATCTGTAGAAAACTCTCCCTGACATCTTCCAACACTACTGCACAGGGTACAATCAATATGACATCAATGACCATTCTTGAGTCCAAGCTCACACTCTAGTTGTACTAGTCCATTTACCCCTTATGGACATCACTTTAAGGTGTGACAATACCCTTCCAATTCAAACTTATGCGGCATCCTTTTTCGTTTAAGGGCATCCTTTCCGTTATATTAAATATTCGGCTGCACAAGAACCCCTACTTCATATTAGATCCCTAGACCCCGATAATCAAACACCAATATTCTCAAGTCGCTCCAGACTCCCTTAAGGTGCATAGTTTTCTCATTACCAAGCCCCTACACAGCTCCGCTACTCTCCCACTTTGGGCAAACTCACTTATTCAATCACCTGCTTGGCCTGCGCTCCATAATCTTGGCCTTTTAGAAGTTTAGGACCTCGCCTGACACTTTCCACAAGTCTTTCTCATCTCTTGCCACTCAGTTGTTGCCTTAATGAAATTCATCTTCATAAAACTTGAACCCACAGATCATTACTGACTTAAACCATTCTGAAGATCATCTTTATCAAATCGTCAACATTTGCAATACTGATTCATTCCAGAACAACTGCACTCTACGATATCTAATAGTTGCATTCCCAATATTATTTCACAATATCTTTCCCAAGGGAAAATTGTAGCAGATTATAACGTCAACAAACTTAGTACGTCCAAGTAGGACAGTAGCACCCCAATGTAGAGGAGAACTACACCACACTTGCAATTACCATATTTCATTACTCCCACTAGCCCACATCTGACCATCCTTAGTTCGATCGACTTCCCCCTAACGGGAATAGTATACTGAATCCCTTTGATTACATACTAAGTAAACCTTCCTTCAACTCATTCACTGCCCTGACACGTGGGAAAACACACTACTATCACAACAACACTGTGAAATAATCGCTCATAAGTATCATGGAAACCGGTGCCTAACCTCAAGGCTCTCAGAAGTCCTGTTACTGAGTGAACACTAGAATATCTTTATATAATGCGACTATAATAGTCCAACCAACTATGCCATTGTAATCCTTTAATTTTTGACTTATAACAAGCGCTCGTGTTGTATAAAATTGAGTGGAAAGGTATCAAAGGCATAATCCTCAAAGGAATCGAACGGCACGATAAGGAAATAAAGAAGGGAAGTACTCCTAGGGATAATTACAAACGTCTCTGTACCGATCTGCAAGACTCTACTAGACTTGCTCATACCTCGTGAGACCGATGGGAACCTAATGCTCTAATACCACGTTGTCATGATCCAAAATCCAATAAGGATCGTGATGGCGCCAGACATCTCTATCTGGCAAGCCATCTAAATTATCAATTAAATCCTTTTTTAACACTTTTGAAAATCTAAGGTTTTTTCTTCTATTTTTCATAAATAAAAGATCACTAATTGAATTCAAGTTTAAATAATAACAATTAGTACAAATCCGTTGAAACTTATCCGAGAAACCCGGTGTCACAAGTGCATGAGCGGCTACTGATAAGTAAAATAAAATACAACATCTGTCTGAAATACAGTGGATAGGGAATAAATAAAAAAAGTGCAGAAAGGAACCACACTAGTTGCGGGTCACCTCACAAATTGCAGCTCACCTAGTTCTAGAATTATCTATGCCGCTACGCCCAGTAGGCTGCTAGAATTATACATGTACACGTGCAACAAAAATGAATAAAAGTGTAGTATGAGTACATAATCAGTACTTAGTGAGTATCCCGCCTAATCCCGAAGGGGTAGAGATGAGATAGCCAACTCTGACACTTACTAGAGGTTAATTGGCAATATTCTATAAGTGCGAGGATTATCATGGATTTGTATAGAAGTTCTAATTGTGAAGCCAGAAAAACAGGTAAACACCTTCAACAATAAATCAAGGGCTTCTAATGTCTGTTCTTTATTATCTTATCAGTTTATATAATGCCACGTATGGCCAATTCTGCATTTACAATTCTCAAGTAAAAGATGAACATGCATGTCCATATTACACCGAGGCGACGGCCCACTCCAACAAGAATATGAATTGTGCACTATCGAGGGTCGAGCGACACGAACCGAAGATGCATCTATTCCCACCAAGGCGTTCGAACCATTCCATAAATAAACACATATCCTGCTCGCGAATCATCCATACGACGAAGGCACACATAAAATACATGCTCAAGTAGGAAATTAAGAGCTTATCGAGGATAATCAACCAAATAGAAAAATTTCTCTTATTAACATTTCTGGGAAAATTTTATATTAAATCTCTTTATAAATTCCTTTACCAATTCAAGGTGATTTTCAAACTATCAATGGTTTTATGGTAATTCAAGTATAACATGTTTTTTGGGTCCTAGACTACTCGAACAATAGCATAATAATAGCTACTCACAGACTCTCGTCACTTCTTGCGTACGTAGCCCCCACAAATAGGAGCACATAACCAATTTAACTCACATATGGGGTAAATTCCCCCTCACAAGATTAGAAAGGAGACTCACCTCTCTCTGAAGACTCATAACCGGTATTCTACATTCTTCCGAAGGCTTGAACCAATGCACAATGCTCCAAAACTAGCCAATTAATGACAAACTAGCGAGAACATGCTCAAATACTTGTTAACAATTCAAATTATACAAATTCTCAAGTTCGCTTGATGAAATGGCCAAAATGCCCCCGAGGCCACATGCCCGGAATCTGAAATTTTTTGAAGATAAAGATAACCCCAACCTTAGGAACTCAAATATATAATTTCCTCTTAATTCCATACTCAAAATCGTGCTCAAAATCCAAGATTTCTAATTCCCTAGGTTTTAAACCAAAAACCCAAATTTACGCTAATCTTCATGCTTAAATCCATACATAAATTATATATTTAACTTAAAAGTGATGGGGATATTTTACCTTAACAATCACGAAAAAATCCTCTCTTGAAGATCGCCAAAAATCGTCCAAGCCACGAAGAAATGGGAGAAATGAACTCAACCCACGATTTAAATCAACCCCACGACTCCAGTCATTTCTGCATGTGAGGACCCTGGACCGCTTCTGTGGTTCCGCAGGTACAGTCTATAGCCGCTTCTGCGATCAGCCCCAAGCCGCCTCCTTTTGCTTCTGTGATCATCACCTCCGCAGATGCGGTCCCACTTCTGTGGAACCTTGACCACATCTGCGGTCCACGAGCCCTCATTCAAATCCGCTTCTACTACTTCCTTTACCACTTCTGTGGTCCCCTTTCCGAAGAAGCAGAAATACCAGCAAATCAGCCTTCCCAAAAATCCCATTTTTGATCCGTTAACCACCCGAAATTCACTCGAGGCCCCCGTGGCACCAACTAATCATACCAACTAGTCCCAAAACTCATTACGGAGTTGCTCGAAGCATCAAATCATATCAAACTAGGGCTGGGCATATATCGGGCAAAACCGATAACCCGAACCATTAATTATTTATTCGTTTATCTGTATCAGGTTATTGGGTTAACAGTTTGATAACGATTTAGAATTTGTCACTATTGGGTTATCGGTTCAGGCCTCGGGTTGCCAATTTTATTAATGGGTTAACCGATAATCCAATAGAATTAATTAAATTATGACTATACCCTTATGTATATACATATGTTAGGGCTTCATTTCATTCTCTTCTGCTCTTTCTTAGCAGCACTCTTCAGTTGCTTCATCTTCATTATTCATAGACCTTACTAGCTACTTCTAGTGTAAGTCTTTAGTCTTATACATTAGGCTTTTTTATATTTTATAACAAAATTCATCCTCATATTGGTATTTTTTACTATTAATGATTCTTTATTTTTTTATTATCGTTTCTTAATTTATTGAGCTCACGTTGTACAGCATATAACAACTATCAATTTCTCTTCGCACTTATCAATTCTCAATCGACAATCATCATCAATTTCGGGTTTATTTTTTAACATTGTTCTTATGTACAGTACGCTAAGCTTTAACAATAAGATAACATTTTCTTGCCTTCTAGATGTTTTTCATTTCTGTGTTAGTATTGCCCATACACAGATTAAGGTTTTGCTCTATGGTTTCTTTTTTCAGGTTAGACATTTGACAAACAACATCCAGTTTATCTTGGACTATTAGTACTATATTTTTGGTCTTGTTATAATTAGGTTAAAATGCTACTGCTTTATATTATTATTAATGTATTTGGACAATAGTTGTTGAAGAATTTGTACTACTCCACTTGTGGTCATTGGACAGAACGCAGAAATGGGTAGTATACTATATATGAACTCTTTTTTCTTTTTTTTAATTAACTTCAATGAATTGTCTTCTCTTTTTTTATTAACTCTAGATTCAGTTATCTTATCGGATAAACTGATAACCGAACCGATAATGATCGATAACCTATAAAAAATATCTTATCCGTTCGGTTATTAGTTTATCAATTTTGTAAACCGATAACCGATGTGCTAAACCGATAATATTTATAATCAAACCAAACCGACTGATGCCCACCCCTACAATGCCAAAATCTTGAATTACACCCCAATTCAAGCTTTATGAACTTTGGAATTTCAAACTTCAATTTCCGATGTTTAAACCTATCAAATCACGTCCGATTGACCTCAAATTTGCACACACAACATATTTGAGATTACGGACCTACTCTAACTTTTGGAATCGAATTCTGACCCGATATCAAAGCGTCAACCTCTGGTCAAATTTCTCCCAAAACCTTCAAATTTATATCCTTATCCAAATGGATCCAAAATGACCTACGAACCTCCAAATTCGCTTCTGATCGTGCCCACAACTCCAGAATCACCATACGGAGCTACTCCAAGAGTTGAAGTCCCAAATGGACATCGATAACACTGAAATTCACTTCAAGCCAAACATAGGAAATTTCTTCCAAACTGCTAACTTCCACAATATGCGCCAAAATGCTTCTGGGTTATCCAATCCCCAATCTGGGCATACGCCCAAGTCCGAAATCATCGAATGAACATGTTGGAACCTTTAGATCCTGACTCCAATGTCGTTTACCCAAAATTCATATCCTAGTTCATTCTTTCAACTTTAAGCTTCCGAAATAAGAATTTTCTTTCCAAAATAACTCTGGACTTCTCGAAATTGAATTTCAACCACACGTATGAGTCATAATACTTGAAATGATGTTGTTCATGGCCTACGACTGCAGAACGGAATGCTAGAACTTAAAATTACCGGTCGGGTCGTTACAATTATTTTCTATTAGTGGGTCATTTTGATTATTTTTTTTAGCTGCCACACTCTCTCAAACGAGTATTCAATATGAATGGAAATATAGTTCAGGGGGTATTGGGGAGTCCAAATCTGAAATGATGTCATTTTGGACAAAAAAATATATTTTTACAATTAAAAAAAGCTTACATTTCTACTTAAAATGCAGTATAATACTATATTTTACATTAACGGAAAGTTAGCCATTAAAGTTGTGAGAACGTGATTTTGGTCTCATTTCCTACGGTTGAGATCACGCTCTGCATGATGCTTCCCACATTCAATGGGAACCTCGCCATCATAGAAGCAACTAGGACAACACGATCAATGGGAACAGAATGGTCATGTATGGTCGGATCAAGCCAATTGCACACAAATGTCAACCACCCTTTTTCTTCAAAACTAAGGGTGTTCCTATATATCTTCTCCTGAGCCCAAAGCCACACTGGCACTGTACCTAGAGGTGATAGAATTTTAGTTAACCATGGGCAAGGTTCTTCTTTTAGTGCCAGTTTCTCCAAGTATTGTGACTTGTCTTCATCCGCAAACCCCAAAGAGTCATTCAGAGATTTCCCGTCGAAGAGCACCACCTTATCCCTCACTTTAGTAGCTGCAGATCCCCGAACGATATGGTAGGTGTTGGTACAGAATTGCTTGACGATATGCTCATTCGCCATATCTACCCGTTCTTTGAAAAAGGCCCAACCCGCCCTTGTACGGAATTCAGCTTGTACATGAGGGTTGTGCAGGAGTAGGTCTCCATCAATAAATTACCTCTCTAAGATGAGTTTTATTTTGGGCCACCATTCCCTAAACCGGTGGAAGACTTCGAGTCACAACGCAACCAGTACGCCTATGACTTTTAGTACATTTCGGCTTTGCCGGAATTTGGGATTTGAGTCAAGGGTCTACCATTTAAAATATGTTTCTTTATGTGGAAGGTGTGGAAAGCAAGATTACCACTGGATGACTTTATGAAGAGAATAGGCTATCAAATGCCATCTAAATGTTGGTGTTGTACAAATCCTAAGGAAGAGACACTCCTACATTTGTTCTATAAGTCAAATACTGCGGAAATAGTGTGGAAATTCTTCTTGTCAAGACCTGGAATTGCAATACAGGGGCTAACTCTACACCAGACAATTGTTAAATGCTGGTCTAAGTCTGATGTTCCAAGATTAAAAGCAGTCATGCAGGCACTACCATCATGCATAGTGTGGGAGCTATGGAAGAGGAGGAATAGCTTAAAGCATGTGGAACTAATATCTGTAAATAGAGTTATCTACCAAGTCACTAGTCATTACAACAACTAGTTCAAACAAGAAAGCCAGGGCTGAAAGTACCTCACAGGTGGATTGATATAGTGACTATGATGGAGAATTACACACCAAAATTACAGTATACTAAGGTGCTGTTGGAATTTCCTATGGCAGGCTTGATAAAAGTGAATACAGATGGTGCATCAAGGGGAAATCCTGGAAGAAGTGCTATTGGGGTATGTTTGAGAGATGATAATGGAGATGTGAAGTATGCAATGGGGAGTGAGATTCCTGAATGTTCTAATAATGAAGTAGAAGCTACAGCGATCCTTGAAGCTCTAAGGATGTGCAAAATATACAACTACACTAATGTTTGGCTACAGACTGATTCTATGCTACTGCAAAAGATTCTACAAGGATCATGGAAGCTACCTTGGAGTATTTATGACACTGTGGAAGATATTTAGCATCTAATTGAGGGTTTTACTATTAGAGTAACTCATATACATAGGGAAGGAAATAGATTGGCAGATCACCTTGCCAATTATGCTCTGGATGTTGGAGATACAGAAGTTTTGGATTTTAGGGATCTGTATGTACAAGGTAGAAGGATTGTCAATGATGATAAAATGCAATGACGTTACTTGAGAGTAAAAGTTGCAAGATGATAGAAAGGGAAGAAATAGGGAGGAGCAGGAGCATGAATGATTTTCAAATTAGCTATCATACTCAAATCCTAAAGGAAAAGAGTATGGTTGCTAATTTTTCTAAGGGAATGGAGCCAACATGTAGATCAGCAGCTGTTCATCATACTCAAAGTCAATTGGAGGAGAGTATGGTGGTTTTAACTAACATGTTTGTTCGTTTTGCAGGTTTGCTTAATGTACAAGTGGTTTATGTGATAATGGAAATTTTATTGGTGGTATTAGTGCTTAGCACTCAACCCAATGGATGGAAATTACACATAACCACTTATACATGGAAGTGGACATCTTGGGTCCACCAGCCTAGAGGAGCAGAAGAAATAAGGGGTTCAATTGCACAATATGCAGACAGCATAATTCCCAGTCTCAGGAATATAGCTGGAAGAAGAAAATGTGGATTAATATAGAGGTCATCATCAGTGACGACAGTAATGATAGCTGGATGAAGCACAAGAACAACAAATGTCATTTGGGCACACATGGTGCTAACAGTAGAGTATACTGGATGAAGCACCTGAGTCGTTACAGATCCAAAGGGAGGAAGGATAAACACTCAGGGACTCATATATTATTGCATGTACTCTATCTGTTTAAAGAGTGCGTGCAAGGGATCCTTAATACTCTACAAATTACAGTCACACTCAAAATGTTGATAGCTAAAGTTCTATCATAGAACTATAGTTGGATGAAACATGAAGTGGCTTAGGAAAGAGTGCAGAAATTTTGATTACTAATGATATCTAGATGGTACTTCCTGAGCGATCCTCAGGTGGTGGTATTAGTACTTGGTACTTAATCCACTAGGGTGAATTTAGGGGTAACATCGAGATATAACATTATTACTACTCAAAGGGTTGAGGACCTTAAAGTCCAAAACAATCATTCAACAAGGAAACAAATACATGCAAGTGTATCTCATGTATTCTATTGGTTAAGGACTCTTCAGGTGGTGGTATTAGTACTGAGTACTCAACCCACCGGAGAGAAATTAATCATAGAGTACAATCTAAGTTCAGGGGAGGTCAAGTTTATTCCTCACAGGGATACTGACCTCCATTTTCACACACAACAGAACGTTGAAGTTCATAAGAGTGCGGACAGCAAATTCTCTCTCAAGTTTTAGAGGGAATTGGTGGATGAGGTACGATTTATAGCTTTACTAGGCAGGTTCATATCCATACAAGTTACAGGGAAAGCAGGAATACATATATTGAGAATATGCAACAACAAACTAAGGAAGAAAAGGAAAAAAGAAAGTTGTACAGCAGAGCTGCATCTTCTTTGGGCTCTCTTTGTAGCATCATATAGACTCCAGCAGATGGGCAAGATTTGTCAACAACATCAGTGCTCACACCAGTGCATCCATAGGGTACATGTGAAAAAATAGAAGCAGGGCGAGTGAGGACCAATTTACACATACAACAAAAAGGAGACAACAAAGAACAAAGTAGGGCGAGAGAAGAACTTACCAGTCTCCTTTTTTAGCGGTCAAAAGCTTCATTTTCAGGCTCTTGCATATCTCAGCAATAAGAAAGAAGGTAGAAGAGATTTGTAAAAAAAAACAAGGAAAAAGTTAAATGGAGAAAAAGGAAACAAAATAAGAAAAGATGCCGAAGAGTGGAAACAAATACCTGGGGAAAGCTACGAGAAGAGAAGCATTAATGGAGGTGGAGCACACAAGTCAGGTCAACATGAGAGGAGATTCAGGGAGTCATGCAAAGTGAGAAGATCAGAAGTCAAATGACATGGAGAAGAAGGCTGGCACAAATAAAAGAAAGGGGAAAGGGAAAGAAGTTTACCTATTCAAACTTATGGGAGGTCACATGGGAGTTTGACGGTCTCAGATGGTGGTAGATCGAAAGTCAGAAGAGCGGAGACAAGAAAGAAGCAAAAAAAAAAAGGAAAAATCAGTATAAGAGAAAGAGAAAATGATATGGAACATAATAAATGAAGAAGAAAAGAATCACATGGAGCTGATGCAGATAAGATCGGAGTCTTCTTAAGCCTGGAAGCCATTGACAAGAGTCATCAGAAAGATGCCGGAGAAGAAGAAGGGTTTCAGAATGAGAGAGTCTCTAGAGGAGAGAGAAGCAAGAGAGGAAATGATATTTCCTATACTAAGCTCTCATCTGAAGTGAGACGTTTTGGTGAAGCTAATGGTCAGATGAGGAAAGAGAGAGTATTAGGATTAGGAAAGGTCGCCCGTTGGTTGACTGCTGGGTCAGGGAAACTGATAATTAGGTGGGGATATTTATTGTCGTAAATTTCGAGAAGGTGGCTATATTGGAGATTTTTGGGGTTAGCCTATGTAAATCGTTATGGGAGAAATGGCTACGCGGGTAAATCGATGTATAAGGCTAATGTGGCTATTAACTGGCTAGGGAATAATTAGGAGTTTAATTGGAGTGGTTATTTAATTAATTCCAAGAAGGGGGCCAAGTGGGCGGTAAATGGGTTAGGAGTTTTAGTGGCCCAGTATATTGGTCTGATGTATTGATAGGTGCTGTTTGGGCGGTTTTTGTTGCTGATGGAATTAAATTATACTGGGCTAGGGGCTGGTCTTTCATTTTGGGTTGTTTGATTGGCCCAATAATTCTATGCTGGGGTTTTATAAGGTTATTAATATTGGGGACCTTAATATTGGGTTTCAAAATGTGCTCATTATAGAAGGAATTACAGGTCTTGGACATTTTCGGTATTGGACTGATGCAATTGGGCCTCCACTTCACGACTGGGCCACCAAAGTGGACTTCACGTGAGCCTGCTTATGCTGGCTTCGATTTAATTGGGTCGTCTGCTTGGGCTTACTTGCTATATTGTATTATATGGGCGGCTGGATCAAACCTAATGATTGAAATGGACTACTGGATTTCCTATCTCAAGATAATAGTGCTAGTTTTATATATATATTAAAGTTTAATAGTTATTCTGTGAGATCATATTTAAGCATTTTGCTTAACTATGATCATAGGTACTATGTAGTTGGCAATGTTTATTTTTTCATTACGTTACACATTATGAAACTATGCTTTGTATTTCTTTTATTTTGATTGATATATAAAAACTAGCCCTAGGTACTGCCTAGTGGATTTATAAAAAAAAAAACCCCAAACCCTAGGAGGAAGCAAAATGCAGTGGTAGGGACATGGATGAGGAGTCAACAACCTAGAATTTTCTCAATGGAGCCAGAAAAGGGGACTTGTCACCTAGAGATATAGAACAAGTTAAGTCTGCAACTAAGGGGGGGAAAAAATAGTCTAAAGAAACTTCTAATGCACCAGTATGAGGAGTTACAACTAGGAGAGCACTATCTAAATCCCAAAATCATTAATGGATGCCCTAATTTGGAATGTTAGATCAGTGAACAGAAGGCAAGCCTTTTAACGGATCATCACAATGCACAGAGAACATCTCTTTAAATTCATAGGGGTTCTAGAACCTATGCAACAGTCAAGCAAGATTGAGAGATACAGGGCAAGGATTTGAATGGCTCAAGCAGTGGTCAACATTTCCAACAAAATATGGGCTTTTGTAGATGAAGTTTTTGAAGTGGACATTCTATACAACATGGCACATCAGCTCACCTTAAGGTTGTTCCACACAGAGACACATGTGGAACTAGTGCTTACACTTGTATATGCTAAATGCGATCCCTTGGAAAGAATTGAACTATGGGACACATTATATGCAATGGCAGCATATATGAGAGTACCATGGCTAGTTGGAGGTGATTTTAATCTAATATGGGATGAAGAGGAGAAGTATGGAGGACTCCCAGTGTCTATCAATGAGGTGGATGATTTCAGGCATTGCATCAACACATGTAATTTGACTGATTTAGGGTTCAAAGGAAGCATTTACACTTGGTGGAATGGTAGATCAGAAGAGGATTGTATTTTGAAAAGGCTAGATAGATGCTTTGGGAATGGGGAACTTTAGCAGACATTCCCAGGGCTTGAGATTACTTATCTGTCGAAGACAGGATTTGATCATAGACCAATGTTGCTTAAATGTGATATAGAGACTCCTCTAGTGAAGAAGTCATTTAGTGGCCTGAATTTCTGGGTTAAACATTAAACTTTTAAACATGTAGTCAGGGAAAATTGGTCTGCAGATTTCAGTGCCAGCCCCTTTGTGCTCTTCAACTTCAAGCAGAAAAAACTTAAAAAAGCACTGTCATTATGCAGTAAAGCTACCTATGGGGATATTTTTCAGAAAATTCATAGTTTAGAAGAAGTTGTGTTGGTGCATGAAAGGCAATTTGAAGTTAGTCCAATACTGGAGAATAGGCAGAGACTACAAAAGGTACAAGCTGAAATGATAAAGTACCTAGCACTAGAAGAGGAATTCTGGAGGCAAAAAGCTGGCATGATGTGGTTTTCAGATGGAGACAAAAACTCAAAGTTCTTTCATGCTCAAGTGAATGGGAGAAGGAAAAAACTGAAGCTAAACAGAATCCAAGATAGCAGGGGAGACTGGATTGAGGAAGATGAGCTGATTGCAGAGGGGGCAATAAGGTTCTATCAGGATCAGTTCTCAGAGACAGCAACTCCAACAGCTTTTGATATTCTGGATCATATTCCTACTATGATAGATGCAGCACAGAATGAAGCTCTTATGGCAATGCCTACAAGGGAAGAGGTGAAACAGTCTGTGATAGGTTTGAATGGGGATTCAGTAGGAGGACCAGATGGTTTCACTAGGGCATTTTATCAATCATGGTGGGAAATAATTGAAGATGATGTTTTTGATATGGTGAGATCTTTCTTTTGTGGCCAACAATTACCCAAAAGTGTAACTCATACAAATTTGGTATTGCTACCAAAGTAGAAAGAAGTGATTACATTTGCTGATCTGAGGCCAATTAGTTTATGCAGTTTTGTGAACAAGATTTTCTCCAGAAATATACATGAGAGACTAGTTGATGTCTTGCCTAAATTGATATCCCATGAGCAGGCTGGATTTGTAAAGGGAAGAAGCATTGTAGAAAATGTGTTGTTACCACAGGAAATCATCACTGACATCAGATTGAGAACTAAGACTGGTCCTAATGTGGTGATTAAAATGGATATGGCCAAAGCTTATGATAGACTGTCATGGCTATTTCTCACTAACACTATGAGGAAAAGAGGTTTCTCAGAAGGCTTTATTGGCATGATCTTTGATTTAGTGGGAAAGAACTAGTATTCTATATTGATTAATAGCCAACCCTATGGCTTCTTTCATTCTACTAGAGGTGTTAAGTAAGGGGATCTTTTATCACCTACTCTATTCATTATGGCTGTTGAAGCTCTCTCTATAGGGCTGAATTCTCTTCACTACAATCCTCATTTTTGTGGGTTTGGTCTACCTAAATGGAGTCCAAGAATAAATCATTTATCTTATGTCGATGATACTATCATGTTCTGTTGATCAGATGAGACTTCCATAAGTTTTTTGATGGGGGTTTTGCATGTTTATGAAAGAGCATCAGGACAGTTGGTGAATAAGGTAAAAATTAGCCATTTACCTACATCATTTGACAGACTTGGAGGTGGTCAGGGATTAAGAAGCAAGATTTTCCTTTCACATATTTGGGATGTCCTATCTTTTATGCTAGGAGGAAAATGGATTACTATCAAGGATTAATAACTAAAATTATGGACAAGCTTCAAGCATGGAAAGGAAAGTTACTATCAGTAGGAGGAATAGCTGTTCTTATCCAGAGTGTTTTGCAAATCATGCCAATGCACCTACTTTCAGGAGTAAACCCACCTAGTTATCTGCTTAATAAACCATATAAGATATTTGCTAGATTCTTTTGGAGCAGCAATGTGGGGGTTAACTCAAGGCATTGGGCTTCCTAGAACACACTTTGCATGCCTTATGAAGAAGGAGGCATAGGTTTCAGGTCACTTCATGATGTATCTAAGGCCCTGTTTTGCAAACTATGGTGGAATTTCAGAACTAAGCCTAGCCTTTGGTGTGTTTGTATGAGAAACAAATATTGTAAAAAACTCAATGTTGTAGTTGTCCATGGAAAGAAGGCTCTCATGTATGGAGAAAAATGTTGGAATGCAGGGATTTACTAGAACATCAAATTCTATGGAAGGTGAAATGAGGATCTGCTCATTTTTGGTTTGATAATTAGATAGAATTTGGAGCCCTATATTTTCAAGTTCCTACTGGATTCCCTATAAATGAGGATATTCAGAATGTGAGTGATGTAAGTTGTGATGGGAGATGGCAGGTAGAGAAGCTTCAGGAATTATTACCAGCAGAACTTGCACAACACATTGTGCAAAACATCAGACCCCCAGGAGCAGAGATGAGACTTGATATTCCATACTGGATGTTGGAACCTAAACGATACTTCTCAGTCAAATCAGCATGGGAGTATATTAGAAGTCAAGACAATCCTAAGGAAGCATATAAGAAGATGTGGGTGAAAGGAATACAACTCAAGATAAGCTTCTTTATATGGAAGGTGTGGAAAGCAAAATTTCCATTGTATGACTTCATGAGAAGACTGGGATATGCTATGCCCTCAAAGTGCTGGTGTTGTGCTCAACCTAGAGAAGAATTTCTTATTCATGTTTTCTACACATCTAATACTGCAAGAGTGGTGTGGAAATACTTCCTAATGAGGGCTGGCATCTCATTGGAAGGCCTGACATTACATCAAGCAATCATAAAATGCTAGACAGCACCAGTCATAGACAGGATCAGGCCTGTCATGCAAGCTTTACCGGCTAGCATTGTCTGAGAGCTATGGAAGAGGAGAAAATCAATGAAACATGGAGAGGCAGTATGTGTTAATAGGTTTATATACCAGGTTTCAAGTACTATACAATCTTTTGTAAGATTAAGGAAACCTGGTTTGAATATACCACAAAGGTGGCAGAGTATGTTGCACACGCTAGAAAACTACACACCTAAGCTGAAATATACTAAGGTCATATGGGAATTTCCAATGGAGGGGTGGATCAAAGTAAATATAGATAGTGCTTCAAGAGGAAATCTAGGGAAGAGTTCAATAGGGGTTTGTATAAGAGATTCAGCTGGAGGCATCATATATGCTATGGGGAGAGAAACTAAAGAAGGATCAAATAATGAGGCTGAGGCAGCAACAATAGTGGAGGCTCTGAGATTATGTAAAGCCATGTAATTCTAGAACATCTAGCTTCAAACAGACTCACTACTCTTAAAGAACATTTTGGATGGAGTGTGGAAGCCACCATGGAAGATTGTTGATGAAGTCAATGAAATAAACATCTTAAAGGAAGAGGTCATCCTCAAAGTCACACACATTTTCAGGGAAGGAAATAAGTTAGCAGATCACCTAGCTAACTATGCACTAGATTGGAGAGATATAGAAAGCAGTGACTTTGGGGGACTAGATGTACAAAGCAGGAGAATTGTGAATGAGGATAAAATGCAATGCCCAAGTATAAGAGTGAGAGTAGACAGGAGATTATAGAAAAGCAGGAGGAGATTTAGGTCCCTAGAGGGGAAGGCAGGGACACAGGAGATAGAGAGCTTCTTGGCAGCTCTTCCCATGATCATCATACTCAAATCCAGCTGGAGGAGAGTATGGTGAATTTGACTAACAGGTTTGTTTGTTGCAGGTATATTATATGTACAGATGGTCTATGTGTTAACTGAGATCCAATTGGTGGTATTAGTGTTTAGCACTCAGTCCATTGGAAGGATGTTACACATAGTCATCTGTACTCTGCAGATGCTATGGTACAACATTATGGGAGACAAGATGGACAAATCCATTATATCACAGGGGAAATTCATGCCCCTAGATAGAAGACACTGTCAGTGTTACACACAGGGTGCAGATAGTAATCTCTCGCGGATGAAGCACCAGAGGAGATTCATCTCCAAAGAAAGGAAGGAACTACACCCAGGACTTAAATGGGTGAAGTTTTGTCATTGCTACACACAAGGTGCCGACAGTAATTCCTACTGGATGAAGCATCATAGGAGATCCATCTCCAAAGAGAGGAAAAAACACTCAGGGAATCAAGTTTTACTTCATGTATCCTATGCTAAAGAGTACATGCAAGTAAACATCAAGGTATTACACATTAAAGTCACAAATAACATGCTGATAGCTAAAGTTATATCATGGAACTACAGCTGTATGATACAAAAAGTGACAAATGGAAGGGAGCAGGATCTGATATTATTGTCATCTAGATGGTACTTCCCGAGGGATCCTCAGGTGGTGGAATTAGTACTTTGTATTCTGTCCACTGGGGTGAAATTGGGGGTAACACCTAGATATAATATCAGTAATGCTCAAGAGGTTGAGGACCTAAAAGTCCAAAACACACAAAACACACAAAACACAAGGAAACAGATACATGCAAGCATATATCATGTAACCAACTGTTTAAGGATTCTCCAGGTGGTGGTATTAGTACTTTGTACTCAATCCACCGGAGAAGAATTAGGCATAGGGTGCAGAAATGTTACAAGGGAAGTCAACTTCTATTACAAGAAGGTGGACATCCAAGACCGTAGCCAATTGAGCTCAAGAGCTCTTGAGGGTACAGGCAGCACATTCCCTCTTTCAAGAGGGAAAGTGCTGGATAAAGTACGAGGCAAATTTCCACTAGGAAAATATGTGTTCATATAGTTTACAGGGAAAGCAGAAAAAACTACTAGGCAGGCATGCAATAAGGAAAAAAGAATAAAAAAGAAATACAAGGGGTGTACAAGACATGGATCCAATGAAGAGGCAACAAAAGTGCACAGTCATCCTTCTGGAGCAGTACACACACTCAGGCACATAGACAAGGCCTTTATCAACGAGGCAAGGACTCACATTAGGATAACCACGAGGTACATGGAAAAATTCAAGAGGAAAAAGGGGAGTAAGCAGCAGATTTTCACATGCAAGATAAAAGACACAATGAAGAGACTAATACAGAGAGATAAGTACTTACCAAAAATCACTTTGAAGGCCCAATATCATCATCTTCAGGTTAGTGATAAATAGAAGGGAGAAGGATCTGATATTAAAAACATCTAGATGGTACTTCTTGATGGATCCTCAGGTGGTGGTATTAGTACTTTGTACTTAGTCCACCGGGGTGAAATTGGGGGTAACACCTAGATATAACATCAGTAATGATCAAGAGGTTGAGGACCTAAAAGTCCAAAACATACAAAACACAAGGAAACAGATACATGCAAGCATATATCATGTACCCTACTGTTTAAGAATTCTTCAGGTGGTGGTATTAGTACTTTTTACTTAATCCATCAGAGAAGAATTAGGCATA
Organism: Nicotiana noctiflora; assembly: GCA_032618575.1. NCBI lineage: Eukaryota > Viridiplantae > Streptophyta > Magnoliopsida > Solanales > Solanaceae > Nicotiana > Nicotiana noctiflora. Next base: position 40,756 of record JASVEL010008599.1, read on the forward strand.
GGGTCCAAATATGTTACATGGGAAGTCAACTTCTATTACAAGGAAGTGGACTTCCAAGACCCTAGCCAATTGAGCTCAAGAGCTCTTGAGGGTACAAATAGCACATTTCCTATTTCAAGAGGGAAAATGCTGGATGAACTACGAGGCAAATTCTCACTAGGCAAATATGTGTTAATACAATTTACAGGGAAATTAGAAAAAACTTTTAGGCAGGCATGCAATAGGGAAAAATAATTAAAAAGAAATACAAGGAGTCTACAAGACTTGGATCCAGTGAAGGTCATTCTTCTGGAGCAACACACACACTAAAGCAGATGGAAAAAGCCTTGAGCAACGAGGCAAGGACTCATATCAGAGCAGCCACGAGGTACATGGAAAAAATCAAGAAGAAAAAGGGAAGTAAGCAACAAATTTTCACATGCAACATAAAAGACACATTGAAGAGATTAATACGGAGAGAGAAGTACTTACCAAAAATCACTTTGAAGTCCCAATATCTTAATCTTCAGGTCAGTACATCTCCGAATCAGCAGAGTATTGACGTAGATAGTGATGAATTCATGCAAATCGAGAAGATCAGGAGTCAAATACGAGGAAAGAGGGGAGATGAAGGAAATAAAACTAAGGAGAAGAAAAACAAAAAAATGAAATGGAGAAGAAAGCTGGCACAACTAGAAGAAAAGAGAGATAAAAAGAAAGTTACCTATGCAAAGAGGTGGGACGTCACAGTCGAGCTGGAGGAGCTCCGATGGTGGCAGATCGGAGGACAGCAGAGAGGAGATAAGAAAGAAGCAAACAAAAAAGAACATATCAGCATAAGAGGAAGAGGAACTGATTTCAAACATAATAAAAGAAGAAGAAATGGTTTATCTGAAGCTGATGCAAAGAAGATCTTGGTTGTCACAAGCTTGGATGCAAAAGACGACAGTCATCGGAATAGAGGAGATGAAGAGGCCGCAGAAAAAGAGGGTCTTTGAGAGAGAGTGTCTCCAGAGGGGAGAGCAGCAAGAGTAATGGAAATGATATTTCCTATACTATGCTATCTTCAGAAATGAGGCGTATGGGGGAAGCTAACGGTCGGATAAGGAAGGGGTGTCTATGGGGATTAGGAAAGGGCATTCGTTGGTTGACAGCTGGGCCTGGGTATCTGAAAGTTAGGTGGGGTGATTTATTGATGGAGAATTCAAGAATATGGCTATATTGGAGATATAAGTGGCTAGCCTATACAAGTAGAAAGGGGAGAAGTGGCTACACGGGCAAATCAATTTATAATTATAAGGTGGCTATTAAGTGGTAAGGGGGTAAATTAGAGATAAATAGGAGTGGTTATTTGTGTAAAATCTACTTGAAATTGTGGGGCAGAACTGGGTCACTAAGGCAGTAAATGGGCTAAGAATAGTCGTGGCCCAGTTTATTGGGTCTGATATAATAAAAGGGGCTGTTTGGGCGATAATTTCTGCCGATGGCCACAAATACTACTGGGCCATGTGCTAGACGATCATTTTGGGTTCTTTTGGCCCAATGGAACTTGGAGAGCACTCATCGTCATTTGGATCGATTACGAACGGGCCACAAGCACACAAGCTTGGAAGTTGGCTGCTGGATCATATTTCATCATTTTCACAGGGCTAGTTTTTATTATTACAAGCTTTAGTAGTTATTATGTGACAGCATTATTAAGCTTTTTGCTTAATTTTGTTCATAGGTGTTATGTACTTCGCATACCTTATTCTCATCACGTTAGATTTCGAGACAATATTTTTGTATTTGTTTTTTCTTTATTTAATATATAAAAACTAGCCCTAGGCACTGCCTAGTGGTTTTATTAAAAGAAAAACCCAGTCAATATGTAAGGCTAATGGTGATGTGACTGCTACAAGAATTGAATAAAGAGGTATGGAACGGGCAGCATCAGATGGAAAATTGAATGAAGAAACAGGAAAAAATAAAATGGTCAGTCGAGTTTCAAATGTAAATCCTCGAGTAACAACTTATGATAAGATGGCCTGTACTACAGCACTTGCATAAAATTTTGATCAAGGTGGAGAGCTTGTAAAATATATGGAGAAGGCAGGTCATGCTAGAGTTTCAAAGGGAGATAAAGATACTAGGATATTGAAGGATATCCCTGCAGCTACTATAGTTTCAGGGATGCTTTCAAATACTACTGGTACATTGAAGTATCCTACAGACGTGGATGCTACTGAAAACAATTTTGATATGGCTCAAGCTCCTAGGTTGGCCTCTGATGTTGATATGGAAACATGAGTTGTAGGTTATCAATTAAGGGGTGCTGCAACATCTGGACAGATTAACATAAGGCAGGAACAATCTAATATTGCGCAAGTAGCAGGTGAAAAACTAGCAGGCTATGTTGGAATTTCTGATGGTATTAAGGCTGGTAATATAGACGTGGAACAAACACAAGGACTAAATGAAAACAAGCTGCAACCAATTACACAAAAGTCTCTTGGATGTGATGCTTTATTTTCAAAAGAGGCTCCAACTGATTTGCAATTTGCAACTGGGCAATCTTACCATGCAACAAAAAAAATGCAGGCTATGACAAGATGTCAAGTGGTGTAGCGATATTGCCATCTGGTAGAGTTTTAAAAAGTCAAGCTAGTTATTTTCAAAGACAGGAAAATTTTGCTCGACTTCCTTTTGAGATTTCCAATCATAATAATCAACATGAAATAGGAGTGGATGCTAATCACATAGAAAACGGTGACCTACAAAGGCATGGTGAAGATATACATGCTGTCTCAAGGATGCCGACAACTACTGATGGTGCACTAAAGGCTACTGAACTTTTTTCTAATAAACTTGTGCAGCCTAAGGATGAAAATAACTATCAAGGTGAGAAAGGAACAATGAGCAGGAAAGCAGGAGAACAACAAACAACTGATGGCCAGCAAATAATTGCAGACCAAGTCTTTGCTAAAACAGGTATGGTCCAGATTTCAAGCAATAATAAATCAGGGAATAAAAGCATAGTGATCGACAATACTACTGGGAAAATACTCCATGATGGTAAGGGAGAGGATAAGAACAAAAAAGGAGAATGGAACGTTGTATCTGGTAGAAAATCCACTACAAAACACGGGACATCACCCAAGTTACAGAACATAGGTTCTCGACTTGTTACTAGTTTAAATTCTTTTGGAGTCATTGCCATTACTAGAGAATCTGATGATGATGCAATAGAGGTACATGATAGTGGGGTTAACTGGTCAGCCTTCTACTGGTGCACAAACATATTTCATGACTGTAAATACGTGGCAAATAGTTGTTACTGTAGCTAATGTTGAGGAGGTCTATAGTACAATTGCACCTAATAATGGATCTTCAGTAACATTGTTACACCAAGCACACAAATCATATTTTCCTACGCTGCATTTTTCGACTCCTTAAGTGGAGAAAATCATCAAAGATACCCATGTTTCCATGATGTTGAATGTTAATCCCATCATCAAGAAACCCTTGGTAACTTGGAATACATCGACGCACGAAATTCCTTCCCTAAGTTTGGAGTCGTTTGGGGAGCATAGTGGTGGTTCTGGGCAACGACTACTCTCAACAGGAAACAATCAACAACCAACTACAGCAATGATCTCTAAACGTAAATCTTCGGTAGACATGGCAGAAGAGCTTGATAATGAAAAAGAAGGCATTCAAGAAATAATTTCATCAACTCAAGTAGTTGTGAATGCACAAGTATTTCCAGAAATCACAGACCATGAATGTTCTCTATTGGATGCTTTGGGCAGTCCAAATAAAATAGAACTGCTATCAGGTTCAAAAATGACCGCAAGGAAGCAAAAATCAGTGGCAAAGAGGCAAGAACCATGTAGTGCAAGAAAATTGAAAAGGCATGAATCATTGTGGATGTTTTTACAAGATGAAATTGATTAAAAAATTGAGACAAACTTACGTATTGCCAGCTCCCACGAAACAAAAGAAGATGAATTGATTGAATCTTGTCCAGAGGAGGCGACTACAACTGGCGATTTATCTCCAAAGCTTGGTAGAAAAAAGGGAGACTAAAGAAATAACAATCACGCAACTTCCAATGAGAGCTGCAAAACAAAAAGAGGCTGCCCCCTCCACATCTATGAGGTCCAATAGATCGGAGAAGAAATGAAGAATTTTGAAGATTATTTGAACACAATTAAAGAAGATGTTAAGGAATTACAAATTGATGAACTCACAAGTTTGATAAATGAGGGGCACGATTCTAATTTCTACATTGTTTTAAGCTATCATTTTAGAAGCATCATCACTTGTAATAGCGTCATAGAGTGTACTATAAACTCTATGGCGATTATATAATACTTAGTACTTTCAAGTTCTTATTTTTTATATGCTTGCTAGTAGAAGAGGCGTTTTCTCTGCCTTAATAGGATTAGTAAGGTAAGGTCCATGCCCCCCTTACATGTACTTTTCCTATGTGGTCCGTATTTCTTTTAGTATTAATAAACCTAGCCCTAGGCACCTACCTAGTGGATTGATTAAAAAAAAAATAGTCGAAAAACCAAACCCCCCTAGAGCTCTAGAGAGAGAGGCTCTAGTGATTTTCAGATTCCTAGAGAGAGAAAGTTGCTTTTCTTGCGGCCATGGCCAATCTGGCCGGCAACCAGTCCCTCCCAGTGGCTGGTTTGCCTTCTCCCACTGTCGCCCAGCCTCCTACGTCCCCTAAAACTAATCCACAACCTCTTAATTATGCTAATGTAGTTAAGAATGCAACAGCTGAAATAGCCATGCACGTGCAGAAGCTTGTTGTTCAACCTATTCCTCTACCCAAGGCACATAACTTTCATGGTCATCCTTTGGTAGTTTTTACGGAGGAGGAAGTTGACCGCATGAACATAATTGAAGGTTTGAACTATGTTGTAGTTTGAAAATTTTCATATGGTTGGCCAGATATTAATGAACTTCGTCGAATTATACCATTACAATGTGGTATTAAGGGTGAGTGCAATATTGGCTTTATGTGTGAAAGGCATATTTTAATTAGAATGACATTATGGCAAGACTATGTTGATTTCTCATCTAAAAGTCTTTATTATCTCAAAGATAAGTATGGTGAGGAGTATCAATTGAGAACACTTACTTATGATGTAAAAGTCAAGCCAGGGGAGGAAACTCCCAAAGTTATGACTTGGATTTCATTCCCAAATTTGTTACCCACATACTTTGTGAAGGAAGTGCTATTTTCCTTAGCTTCTGCTGTGGGTAAACCTTTACATCTAGACAAAGCTACCATAAACAAGACTAGGCCATGTTGTGCTAGAGTAAAGGTGTTGATTGATCTCATGGATGATTTACCAAAGAAGGTAAGGATGGATATCATTGATGAAAATGCAGCGGAGTTGAGGACGGAATGGGTGAATATACAGTATGATAATTTGCCTAAATACTGTAAGGAATGCAAGCTACAAGGACATGACGAGTATGAATGCTGGAGACTGCATCCTGAATTAATGGAGACTAAGATTAATACTAGAAAGGTTGCTGAACAAAAAAAGAGACAAGATAAAAAAGAACAGGGTCCTTTGAAGATTTTGTCAAGTGGAAAAATGGTTGGAAATCAAGCTGGTCATTAAATAACAGTTATAGATAGAAGAGTTTAAGGGATGGAGAACAGCATGAGAACAGTAAAGCAGTAGTACCTGTACACAATCAGGAGGCACCAATCACAGCAGACAAGAAGCAGGCAGACAATATTGGTACTAAAAAGAAACAGATGTAGAATACTAATAAATTTGCCATTTTAGAAGATGAAAGTGAGGACAACACAGAACAATATGTGTCTTTGGTCGAAGCTACAAGTACAGTACCAATTACAAACGAGGGTGGAGTGATGAACCAGAACGCCCCTGAATTTCTTCCTATGTCTCAAGAGAGGGAGAAAAAGACAAGAGAAGAAATAATGCAGACAAAGGTGTTGCCAGCTACCATTACCAATCCAGCAGGTGTAAACAAATAAAAACAAATGGAGGAAGCAGGAACAAGAGTGGGAGTCCAAACAAGGGGTCAAAGTCCATAGACAAGTTGCAACAACTTACAAATTCTCAGGCAGATGTGCAAAGTGCAGATAAGGAACAAAGATTAAACATGGAGTCTACAAGTCAATGGGTGCAGACGGCTTTTAAAACTAATCTTGCTGCTATGAATACATCATGTCAAGAAATCCCATCACAAGACACATTGGTGGAAGAACAAATGGCTATTAATGCTACAAATGAGCTTGTAGAAGATCAAGATATGGAGATGTTCAAATCTAATGAGAAGGACAAAGCTATAGGAGGGAAGTTATGGTCTGATCAGATTGAAGAGGTAGAAGAGGATGGACAGATTCCTGAGTTACTACATAGTGATGAGGAGAGAGGTGGCCAAGAGGAAGAAGAGAAACCAACAGAAGGACAAAAAGCAGATGACAATAGTATGATAGATCCAGGAGGAACAGAACCGCCAACAAACAGAATAACAACACCAAATGAGGACAAAGGGGGAGAAGGAACAAAATAAGCACACAACAACATGGTGGAGACTTTAAAAGTAATTCCTAGTTCAGTAGCAGCAACACAAAAGCAAGCCAAGGAAGGACAAGGGAACAAAGAGTTGACTGTTAAACAGCAAGAGGGAAACATAGTGGAGACAGGGGCCAATCAAATAGCTGAAGGAGTTCAAGAAGAAGAAAGACATAGATAAAGGGATATGGATGAGGAATCAACAGCTCAGAACTTTCTTAATGTTGCTAGAAGGAGTGACCTATCACCTAGAGATATAGAAAAGGCCAAATCAGCAGCTAAAGGAAGGAAGAAGCAACCTAAAGAAACTTCAAATGCACCAGCATGAGGAGTTACAACTAGGAGAGCACTATCTAAATCCCAAAATAATTAATTGATGCCTTAATTTGGAATATAAGATCAGTGAACACAAGGCAAGCCTTTGAAAGGATTATCACAATGCACAGAGAACATAACTTTGAATTCATAGGGGTCCTTGAACCTATGCAATAGTCAAGTAAGATAGAGAGATACAAGGCAAGGATTGGAATGGCTCAAGCAGTGGTGAATATTTCCAACAAAATATGGGCTTTTATAGATGAAGTGTTTGAAGTGGACATTCTTTACAACATGGAACAACAGCTTACTCTAAGGCTGTTCCTCACAAAAACACATATGGAACTAGTACTTACACTTGTGTATGCTAAATGTGATCCCTTGGAAAGAATTGAACTTCGGGATACCTTATATGCAATGGCATCTGATATGAGAGTTCCATGGCTCGTAGGAGGGGACTTCAATGTGATATGGGACGAGCAGGAAAAATATGGAGGACTTCCAGTGTCCATTAATGAAGTGGATGACTTTAGGCATTACGTCAACACATGTAACTTGACTAATTTGGGGTTCAAAGGAAGCATTTATACTTGGTAGAATGGTAGATCAGAAGAAGACTGTATTTTCAAAAGGCTAGATAAACGCTTTGGGAATGGGGAACTTCAGCAGACATTCCCAGGGCTGGAGATTACTCACCTGTCGAAGACATGATCTGATAACAGACCAATGTTGCTTAAATGTGATATAGAGACTCCTCCAGTGAAGAAGTCATTCAGGTTCCTAAATTTCTGGGTTAAGCATGAAACATTTAAGGATGTAGTCAGGGAAAATTGGTCTACTGATTTTAGTGCTAGCCCCTTTGTGCTCTTCAACTTTAAGTTGAAGAAACATAAAAAAGCACTGTCATTATAGAGTAAAGCTACCTATGGGGATATTTTTCAGAAAATTCATAACTTAGGAGAAGTTGTGTTGGTGCATGAAAGGCAATTTGAGGTAAGTCTAACACTGGAGAATAGACAGAGATTGCAAAAGGTACAAGCTGAAATGATAAAGTACCTAGAACATGAGGAGGAATTCTGGAGGCAAAAAGATGGCATGTTGTGGTTTTCAGATGGAGATAAAAACTCAAAGTTCTTTCATGCACAAGTGAATGGGAGAAGGAAGAAACTGAAGCTGAACAGAATCCAAGACAGTAGGGGAGGTTGGATTGAGGAAGATGAGATAATTGCAGAGGAGGCAATAAAGTTTTATCAGGAGCAGTTTTCAAAGACAACAACTCCAACAGATTTTGACATCCTGGATCATGTAACTACCATGATAGATACATCATAGAATGAAGTTCTTATGGCTATGCCTACAAGGGAAGAGGTGAAACAGGTTGTGATGGGATTGAATGGGGATTCAGCAGGAGGACCAGATGGTTTCAGTAGGGCATTCTACCAATCATGCTAGGAAATAATTGAAGATGATGTATTTGATATGGTGAGATCTTTCTTCTGTGGCCATCAATTACCCAAAAGTTTAACTCACAAATTTGGTATTGTTGCCAAAGAAAAAAGAAGTGATTACATTTTCAGATTTGAGGCCAGTTAGCTTGAGCAACTTTGTGAACAATATTTTCTCCAGGGTTATACATGTGAGACTAGTTGATGTTTTACCTAAATTAATATCTCATGAGCAGGCTAGTTTTGTAAAGGAGAAAGCATTGTAGAAAATGTATTGCTAACACAGGAAATCATCACTGACATCAGATTGAGAACTAAGGCTGGTCCTAATGTGGTGATTAAGCTGGATATGGCTAAAGCTTATGATAGTCTGTGATGGCAATTTCTCACTAACACTATGAGGAAAATGGGTTTTTCAGAAGGCTTTATAGGCATGATCTTTGATTTGGTGGGAAATAATTGGTATTCTATATTAATTAATTGCCAACCCTATGGTTTCTTTCATTCTACTAGGGGTGTTAAGAAAGGGGATCCTTTATCACCTACCATGTTCATTATGGCTGCAGAAGCTCTATCTAGAGGGTTGAATTCTCTTCATTATAGTCCTCATTTTTGTGGGTTTGGTTTACCTAAATGGAGTCCAAGAATTAATCATTTATCCTATGCTGATGATACTATTATGTTTTGCTCATCTGATGAGACTTCCTTAAGTCTATTAATGGGGGTGCTATATGCATATGAAAGAGCCTCAGGGCAGCTGGTAAATAAGGCAAAATCAGCAATTTATCTTCATCATTCAATAGATTTGGAGGTGGTGGAAAAGGTTGAAACAATAACAAGAATTAGGAGGCAAGAGTTCCCCTTCACATACTTGGGATGTTCTATCTTTTATGCTAGGAGGAGAATGGATTATTATCAGGGGTTAATATCTAAACTCGTGGATAAGCTTCAGGCTTGGAAAGGAAGGTTACTATCAGTAGGAGGAATAGATGTTCTTATTCAAAGTGTGTTGCAAAGTATGCCAATGCATCTTCTTTCAGCAGTTAACCTACCAAGTTTTATGCTTAACAAACTTCACAAGATTTTTGCTAGATTTTTCTTGAGTAGTAATGTCGGGGTAAACTCAGGGCAACTAGGCTTCTTGGAACACACTTTGCATGCCCTGTGATGAAGGAGGCATAGGCTTCAGGTCATTACATGATGTATCAAAGGCATTATTTTGTAAACTATGGTGGAATTTCAGAACTAAGCCTAGTCTCTGGAGTGTTTTTATGAGCAACAAATACAACAAGAAACTAAAAGCAGTAATTGTTCCATGGAAGGAAGAGTGGAGAAAAATGTAGGAATGTAGGGATCTAATTGAGCACCAAAATACAATGGAAGGTAAAAACAGGATTAGCACAGTATTGGTTTGATAATTGAACAGAACTTGGAGCTCTATACTTTCAGGTACCTCCTGGTTTCCCAATAAATGAGGAGATTCAGAATGTGAGTGAAGTATGTAGTGATGGGAGATAGAAAGTGGAGAAACTACAGGAATTATTACCAGCAGAACTTGCACAACACATCAGACCTCCTGGAGTTGAGATGAGGCTGGACATTCCCTACTGGATGTTAGAACCAAAAGGCTACTTCTCAGTTAAATCAGCATGGGAGTACACTAGAAGAAGATACAATCCTAAGGAAGCATTCAGGAAGATTTGAGATAAATGAGTGCCATTCAAGATTAATTTCTTTATGTGGAAGGTGTGGAAAGCAAAACTTCCATTGGATGATTTCAAGAGAAGATTGGGATATGCTATGCCCTCATAGTGCTGGTGTTGTGTTGAACCTAGAGATGAGTCTCTAATTCATGTTTTCTATACATCTAATGCTGAAAGAATGGTGTGTAAATACTTCTTAATGAGGGCTAGCATTTTAGTGGAAGGCTTGACCTTACATCAAGCTATCATAAAGTGCTGGACAACACCAGTCATAGACAGGATCAGCCCTGTCATGCAAGCATTACCAGCAAGCATTGTTTGGGAACTATGGAAAAAGAGGAATTCAATGAAATAAGGGGAGGCAGTGTCAGTTAATAGAGTTATATACCAGGTTTCAAGTACTTTGCAATATATTGTAAGAGTAAGAAAACCTGGTCTGAACATACCACAAAGGTGGCAGAGTTTGCTGCACACGCTTGAAAATTACACACCTAAGCTCAAGCATACTAAGGTTTTGTGGGAATTTCCTATGGAAGGGTGGATCAAGGTAAATACAGATGGTGCTTCAAGAGGAAACCCAGGGAGTAGCTCAATAGGGGTGTGTATAAGAGACTCAGCTGGAGACATTATCTATGCTATAGGGAGAGAAATTAATGAAGGCTCTAATAATCAGGCTGAAGCAGCAGCAATAGTGGAGGCCCTGAGGCTATGTAAAGCTATGGAATATTAGAATATTTGGGTACAAACAGATTCACTACTTCTAAAGAACATAATGGATGAAGTGTGGAAATCACCATGGCAGATAGTTGATGAAGTTAATGAGATAATCAGTCTAATGCAGGAGTTCAATTTCAAAGCCACTCACATTTTCAGGGAAGGGAATAAGTTAGCAGATCATTTAGCTAACTATGCTCTAGACTGGGGAGATATAGAACGCAGTGGCTTTTGGGGATTGGATGTACAAAGTAGAAGGATGGTGAATAAGGATAGAATGCAATGCCCAAGCCTGAGAGTGAGACTAGCAAGAGGATGATGGAAGGTCGGGAGGAAATTCAGGTCCCTACTTTGGGAGGTAGGTATACAAGAGATAGGGATCTTCTTGGCAGCTCAACATATGCCCCCCATACTCAAATCCAACTGGAGGAGAGTATGGTGATTTGGACTAACAGGTTTATTTGTTTTGCAGGTACATTTCCTGTAAAGGTGGTATATGTGTTAACTGAATTCCAATTGGTGGTATTAGTGCCTAGCACTCATTCCAATAGAGGTAGGTTACACATAATCATTTGTACATTACAGATGCAAAGGTGTAACATCATTGGAGACAGCATGGAATCATCCATGAGCTCACAAGGGAAGGTCATTTCCCTAGTTACAAAATATGGCAGTTCAACACCCAGGATGCTGATAGTAATCTCTACTTGATGAAGCACTTTTGGAGTTGCATTGCCAAAAGGAGGAAGGGGAAGCTTATGCCCCTACACTTTCATTGGTACACACAGGGTGATGATAGTAAAATCTACTCGATGAAGCATCTAAGGGGATACAACTCCAATGAGAAGAAGGAACAACACCAAAGTCAGAAAGGGGTGAAGCAATATTGCTACACACTTGGTGCTGACAGTAAATTTTACTGGATGAGGCACCTGAGGAGATCCATCTCCAAAGAGAGGAAATAACATTCAAGGATTCAGGTATCACTTCATGTACTCTATGCTACAGAGTACATGCAAGGTAACATCAGGATAATACACAGTACAGTCACAGAAAATATGTTGATAGCTAAAATTATATCATGGAATTATAGCTATATGATACATAAAGTGACTAAAAGATGGGAGCAGTGTTCGACACTAATGTCATCTAGATGGTATTATCTGAGGGATCCTCAGGTGGTGGTATTAGTACTTGGTACTCAATCCACCGGGGTGAAATTGGGGGTAACATCTAGAGAAGACATGAGTAATGCTCAAGATATTGAGGACTTTAAAGCCCAAAATACACAAAACTCAAGGAACCAGATACATGCGAGCATATATCATGTACTTTACTGCTTAAGGACTCTCCAGGTGGTGGTATCAGTACTTTGTACTCAATCCACCGGAGAAGAATTATGCATAGGGTACAGAAATGATTCAAGGGAAGTCATTTATATTGTTGACTTCCAAACCCATAGCCAATAGAGCTAAAGATCTCATAAGGGTAAAGACAACATTTTTCCTCTTCAAGAGGGAAAGTGCTGGATGAAGTACTAGGCAATTATGTGTTCATATAGATTATAGGGAATCTAGAAATGACTAATAGGCAGAGATGCAAAGAGGAAAATATAATAAAAATGAAATACAAAGGGAGTACAAGACATGGCCTTTATGATGAGGTAACAATGGTGCATAGTCATCTTATTGGAGCAGCTCACACGTTCAGGCAGATGGTCAAGACTTTAATCGACGAGGCAAAGAATCTCACCAGAGCAGCCACAAGATACATGGTAAAAAACAACAGGAAAAAAGTTAGTACACCCCGTAATGAGCAAGGTATAAAGGGAGATAAGGATGGATTCATGCAAAATGACTTCTGATTCGTTATGGAGGCTTGATCGGTTCTCCAAGCTATTTACCACTACATTCAGTGGAGCCGCATCAGAGGATCCTCAGGACTTCTTATTCAGTTGCCATGAGATTCTCAAGACTATGGGGATTGTGGAGACAAATGGAGTTGACTTCTGTACCTTCAGACTTGCAGGATCCGCCAAGACTTGGTGGAGAGATTATTGCCTGACTCGACCAGCAGGGTCCCCAGCTTTATCATGGGACCAGTTTGCGGAACTATTTATGGAGAAGTTTCTCCTTGCTACTCAGAGGGATGTACTTCGGAGGCAGTTTGAGCGCCTCCATCAGGGCACTATGACAGTTACACAGTATGAGACGAGATTTATCGACTTGGCTCGTCATGCAGTGGTGATACTTCCCACTGAGCGGGAGAGGGTCCGCAGATTTATAGATGGGCTTAATCAGCCGATTAGACTCCAGATGGCTATGGGCGTGGGGAGTGACATATCATTTCAGGAGGCAGCCAATGCAGCACGCAGAGTTGAGATGGCTCTTGCTAGGGGAGCGGTTATTCTTCAGATAAGAGGCCTCGTCATTCAGGTAGGTTTGGTGGTTCTTCCTCTGGTAGCAGAGAATCCTTTGATAGAGGCCAGTCCTCAAGGCCTTTTCATTCCGCCCTTCAGGCCTCACAGGGTGGATCAGGTGATCGTGGTTTTCGAGGGAATTATTCAGACCAGTCTCCTATTAATGCTCAGCCTCTTCAGAGTGTTCGTGGAGGCCATTCGGGTCGTCAGGGCCAGCAGACCTATCAGTCTAAGAGTTGCTACGGTTGTGGTGACCCAGGTCATTTTATCAGGAATTGCCCTCTAGCAGCGGGCAACTCTCAGCAGCGAGGTCCTCGTCCTATGATTCAGGCCCCAGCTGACCCTCAGCCTGCCCAGCCAGCCAAAGGCGGGGGTAGAGATTATAGAGGTGGAGGTCGAGACCGTAGAGGTGGAGACCGTCCAGCGAGAGGTAGAGGTCAGCCAGTTGATGGTCGTCCTAGAGACGCAGCTCAGAGGGGAGGTGCAGATCCCCGATTCTATGCTTTACCAGCGAGGCCAGAGGCAGAGGCATCAGATGCTGTGATTACAGGTACTATTCTTGTGTGTGGCAGAGGTGCTTCAGTATTATTTGACCCCGGATCTACCTATTCCTATGTGTCTTCCTACTTCGCACCGTATTTGGCTGTGCCCAGCTATGCTCTGGATATTCCAGTTTATGTGGCTACACCAGTGGGTGACTCCATTGTAGTCGATCAGGTGCATCGTTCGTGCGTAGTGATATTTGGGGGTCTTGAGACCCGTGTTGATCTGTTGCTCTTGGATATGGTAGATTTTCATGTCATATTGGGGATGGACTGGTTGTCCCCATACCATGCTATTCTTGATTGTCATGCTAAGACTGTCACCTTAGCCTTGCCGGAATCACCCCGATTAGAGTGGAAGGGTACCTCAAGCCACTCCGTTCGCACTGTTATTTCCTATGTTAAGGCTCGACGTATGGTCGAGAAGGGTGTCTAGCTTATCTGGCTTATGTTCGTGATTCCAGCGCAGAAGTTCCTTCCATTGATTCAGTCCCTATTGCACGGGAGTTTCCTGAGGTTTTTCCTTCGGACCTGTCGGGCATGCCACCCGACAGGGATATTGATTTCTGTATTGATCTGGCACCGGGCACTCAGCCCATCTCTATTCCACCCTATCGTATGGCCCCGCCGGAACTAAAAGAGTTGAAAGATCAGTTGCAGGACCTTCTTGAGAAAGGCTTTATCAGGCCCAGTGTTTCCCCCTGGGGAGCACCTGTGTTATTTGTAAAGAAGAAGGATGGCTCGATGCGGATGTGTATTGATTACCGGCAGTTAAACAAGGTGACTATCAAAAATAAATATCCACTGCCGAGGATTGATGATTTGTTTGACCAGCTCCGGGGAGCGAGGGTATTCTCTAAGATAGACTTGAGGTCAGGCTACCATCAGCTGAAGATCAGGGCGGCTGACATTCCTAAGACAGCCTTTCGCTCTAGATATGGGCATTATGAGTTCTTGGTCATGTCCTTCGGGTTGTCCAATGCCCCAGCAGCATTCATGGAATTGATGAATCGGGTATTCAGGCCTTACTTAGATCTGTTCGTGATAGTCTTTATAGATGACATCCTAGTATACTCCCGCAGCCGGGAAGAGCACGAGCAGCACCTCAGAGTGGTTCTTCAGACTCTGAAGGATAATCAGCTATATGCCAAATTTTCTAAATGTGAGTTCTAGCTGAGTTCGGTAGCATTTCTGGGTCACATTGTATCGGTGGAAGGTATTCGGGTAGACCCAAAGAAGATTGAGGCAGTCCAGAATTGGCCTCGACCAGCTTCAGTGACTGAGATCCGGAGTTTCTTGGGATTAGCAGGTTACTACCGTCGTTTTGTAGAGGGTTTTCTTCTATTGCAGCCCCGATGACCAGGTTGACCCAGAAGGGTGTTCAGTTTCGGTGGTCGGAGGAGTGTGAGGCGAGCTTTCAGAAGCTCAAGACAGCCTTGACCACCGCACCAGTGTTGATACTACCTATAGGTGCAGGGCCTTATACAGTTTATTGTGACGCATCTCGTACAGGGCTTGGAGCGGTATTGATGCAGGATGGTAAGGTTATCGCTTATGCTTCGAGGCGGTTAAAGATACATGAGAAGAATTATCCAGTTCATGATCTTGAGTTAGCAGCAGTGGTTCATGCCTTAAAGATCTGGAGGCATTATCTATATGGTGTGACATGTGAGGTGTACACTGATCACAAAAGCCTACAATACTTGTTCAAACAGAAGGAGTTGAATCTACGACAGCGGAGATGGTTAGAGTTGCTAAAAGACTATGATGTTACTATATTATATCACCCGGGTAAGGCCAATGTGGTGGCCGATGCATTGAGTAGAAAGTATGCCAGCATGGGTAGTCTTGCATATATTCCGGTCAATCGGAGACCATTAGCTCTAGATGTCCAGGCCTTAGCCAACCGGTTCGTGAGATTAGACATTTCTGAGCCTAGCAGAGTGTTAGCCTGCACGGTCGCTCATTCTTCTTTATTAGAGCGTATCCGTGAGAGGCAATTTGATGATCCTCATTTGCGTGAGTTGAGAGATACAGTACAGCGGGGAGGTGCCACACAGGTAAACCTAGATGATGATGGGGTATTGAAATTGCAGGGTCGAGTTTGTGTACCCAATGTCGAAGGGATTCGAGAGTTGATCTTAGCAGAGGCCCACAGTTCGCGGTATTCTATTCACCCAGGCGCCGCGAAGATGTACCAGGACTTACGGCAACACTATTGGTGGCGCAGAACGAAGAAAGATATCGTTGCGTATGTCGCTCGGTGTCTAAATTGTCAACAGGTGAAATATGAGCACCAGAGACCTGGTGGTGTATTCCAGAGGATTGAAATTCCCGAGTGGAAATGGGAGCGAATCACTATGGACTTCGTTATTGGACTTCCTTTGACTCGGAGGAAATTTGATGCTATTTGGGTCATTGTTGATAGGCTGACCAAATCAGCACACTTTATTCCAGTGTCTGTCTCCTACTCGTCGGAGAGGTTAGCGGAGGTTTACATTAGGGAGATTATTCGTCTCCATGGGGTGCCAGTATCTATTATCTCTGATCGGGGTACGCAGTTTACCTCGCGGTTCTGGAGAGCGGTCCAGCAGGAGTTAGGCACCCAGGTTCAGTTGAGTACGGCATTTCATCCTCGGACGGATGGCCAGTCCGAGAGGACTATTCAGATTCTTGAGGACATGCTTCGAGCCTGTGTTATTGATTTCGGAGGCTCGTGGGATCGGTTTCTACCATTAGCAGAGTTCGCCTACAATAACAGTTACCAATCTAGCATCCAGATGGCTTCGTATAAGGCGTTGTATGGTAGGTGATGTCGATCACCGGTTGGATGGTTTGAACCGGGAGAGGCTCGGTTGTTGGGTACAGACTTAGTTCAGGAGGCCTTGGATAAGGTCAAGACTATTCAGGAGAGATTGCGTTCAGCTCAGTCTAGGCAAAAGACTTATGCGGATCGCAAGGTTCGAGATGTAGATTTCATGGTTGGTGAACGAGTATTGCTCCGAGTGTCGCCTATGAAGGGTGTGATGAGGTTTGGGAAGAAGGGCAAGCTCGGCCCTAGGTATATTGGCCCATTTGAGATTCTAGACAGAGTGGGAGGGGTGGCTTACAGATTAGCTTTGCCGCCTAGCTTATCAGCCGTGCATCCAGTTTTTCATGTATCTATGCTTCGGAGATACCACGGCGATCCCACACATGTGTTAGACTTCAGTACTGTCCAATTGGACAATGATCTATCTTACGAGGAGGAGCCGGTGGCTATTCTAGACCGGCGGGTTCGACAGTTGAGGTCGAAGAGTTATCCTTCTGTGCGTGTTCAGTGGAGAGGTCAGCCTCCTGAGGCATCGACCTGGGAGTCCGAGTCTGATATGCGGAGCCGCTACCCACACTTGTTTCCTGACTCAGGAACTTCTTTCTTTTGTCCGTTCGAGGACGAACGGTTGTTTTAGAGGTGGAGATTGTGACGACCCAAAGGGTCATCACTTATTTTATTAATCATTTCGAGCTTTCGAGGCCTTGAAAACCTCATTCTATGTTGCCTCGATTTACGTGCACGATCCGAGCATGTAGCCGGAAAGATTTTGTGATAGAAAATATGAATTCTATGAGAAATTTGGATAAAAATGATATTAATATTGATATGGTTGACTTCGGTCAACATTTTTGGTAAACGGATCCGGACCCGAGATTGGATGGTCCGGGAGGTCCGTAGGAAAATATGGGACTTGGACATGTGTCCGGAGTCGAATTCTGAGGCCTAGAGCCCAAGTTATGAATTTTTATGTGAAATTGTTTTGTGATGTAATTATTAAAGGAAATAAATTAATTGACCTTGGTATCGGGCTCGTAGTTTGGTTCCGACGCCCGGTACAAGTCTTAAATATTATATATGTGATTTCTGTAAAGTTTGGTGACATTTGGATGCCGTTTGAGATGTTTTGGACCTTGAGTCCAAGGTTTGAAAGTTTTGAAAACTAAAGGTATGAAAATCATGCATTTGAGGCTTGATTTGATGAAAACGAGGTGATATTGGCGATGTGATCGCACGAACAAGTTCATAATGTGTTTTTGAGGTTATGTACATGTTTGGTTTGGAGCCGGGGGGGCTCGGGTAAAGATTTGATAGGCCGTTGGATGAAACTCTGAATTTTTGAACTGCTGGTTTTTCACCCAGCTGTTGGCTTTGCAATTGCGAAGTTTTCTCGCAATTGCGAAGGGGGACAGGCTCGCAAATGCGAACATTCATCGCAAATGCGAAGCCCCCTTTGGCCCAGCCTTGTTCGCAAATGCGAACAATTGTTCGCATTTGCGAAGGTCCCCAGTGCCAGCCTATGTTCGCAAATGCGAACTAAAGTTCGCAAATGCGAACATTCCCCAACACTGCCTTGGTTCGCAAATGCGAACCATTGTTCGCAAATGCGAACACCGCCTATACAGCATGTGTTCGCAAATGCGAACATTAGTTCGCAAATGCGAACTGTTCGCAAATGCGAACAAATGTTCGCAAATGCGAACTTCCCACCCTTAGCTTATTTTTCAAACTCCAGAAATTGGTCGGGGTTCGCAATTGCGAACCCATGTTCGCAAATGCGAACACAGAGACCTGAAAAACACGAATTTCAATCATTTCTTCACATTTTACAAAACCAAAACACCCATTTGCGATTCTTCAAGGATTTCTTCTTCATCAAAACGATTATAAGTCACTTTTTACTTAATTCTTTCAATTCCTAACATCATTAAACATGTTTTTCATAAGAAATCAAAGATTTTCATGGTAAAATTCTTGTTTTTATTAGAAAATAGGGTTTTTCATAAATTGGGGAATTGGACTTCGAATTGAGGTCCGATTTTGAAACAAATTATATATATGAACTCGTGGGGGAATGGGTAACCGGATTTTGGTCCTAACCCCGAATTCCGACCATGTGGGCCCGGGGTTGAAATTCACTATTCATGGTAGAATGTTGTCAAAGTTGTATTTGGTATTAAGAATTAGTTTGTTGAGTAGAATTGATGATATTAAATCAATTGTGTATAGATACGGTTGGATTGGAGCCAAATTGAAAGAAAAGACATTTCCACGGAGTGAATTGTTCATAAGCATTCGAGGTAAGTGTTTGTTCTATCCTAGCTTGAGGGAATAGGATTATGTGTTATGTGTTATGTGTTATGTGATCGAGTGCGGTGTATGGGCTGTGGTGACGAGCATCCATACACTGGCATCTAGTATGACCGTGAGTCGTTGGAAAATGATTATTTTGAGATATATTACAGATGAATTGTTATCGTTCTCCCTTGTTGGGACTTGTTGTGAAGATAATTATTGATTTCCCTTGATGGGACGGTTTATGAATTACTGTTTCTTTCTTTGCCCTTAACTGTGATTGTTATTTGGGTGAGGAAGAGTGATAATGCACGAAGGGTGATGTCGTGCCATGTTTATTTACTTATGCACGAAGGTTAATGCCATGCCATGTTTATTTATTGATTATGCACGAAGGATCATGCCGTGCCCTATTATTGATTATGCACGAAGGATCATGTCGTGCCCTATTATTGATTATGCACGAAGGATCATGACGTGCCCTATTATTGATAATGCACGAAGGATCATGCCGTGCCCTGTTATTGAACCATAGGATCATGCCGTACTATGGATGTGAGGATGAGAGTAAAAGCACGAAGGGTGATGCCGTGCAACTGCTTGCTATTTCTTGAAGTGATATTACTTGTGTTTACATTATACTTTGTTTTTCCTTGTGAAATTATTAACTGTGATTAATTGTTGAATTCTTTAAGGTATGCCTTATTGTGTTAATACTTGATTATTTCTTGTTATTTTGGGGTACACATATATATATATTGAATTGCACAGGTTTATGTGAGTGTCTGGTCCTAGGCTTGTCACTACTTCGCCGGGATAGGCCAGGCACTTACCAGCACATGGGGTCGGTTGTGCTGATACTACACTTCTGTGCGTTTTTGCACAGGTCCAGGTTACGATCAAGAGCAGCAGCAGCAGCAGTAAATTGATTGCGTGGGAGTTGATCACATTTGAGACCAAGGTAGTTTGCAGACGTCCGCAGGCCCGGCGTCTCTCTCTTTATTTATGTTATTAACTGTAGTCTCTTTGTTCCGAGACAAATAGAATTATGATATATTTCCTTCAGACTTTTATGTGTAGTATTCCATAGTAGTTCGTGAGTTGGTGACTCCACGTCTTGGGTAGAGGATTTCCAGTATGATTTTCACCTTGTGATTTGTTATTTCCATTTCGATAAAGTATTCCGCATTTATTTAATTAAAATTATGTTAAAAACAGGATAGTATGAATACATTGGCTTGCCTAGCTACCACGAGTAGGCGCCATCACGATCCCGATGTTGGGAGAAAATTCGGGTCGTGACAAGAAGGTACCAGCAATTCATACCTCAACAATTGCAGCACAAAGGCACACACAAGAAGGAGAGGGGAAGATAGTTAAATGCCAAGAAGGGAGAGTGGTGGAGACAGATATCAATCAAGGAGATGCAGAAATTCAGCAAGCAACAAAATACACTAATAGAGACATGGATGAGGACTCAACAACTCAGAATATTCTTAATGTAGTTAGAAAAGGTGACTTATCCCCTAGAGATATAGCTATGTCTGCAACTAAGAGGAGAAAGAAGCAAGCCCAGGAAACTTCTAATGCACCAGCAGGAGGAGTCACAACTAGGAGAGCACTATCTAAATCCCTGAATCATTAATGGATAACCTAATTTGGAATGTAAGATCAGTGAACACAAGACAAGCATTTGAAATGATTATTACAATGCATAGAGAATATAATTTTGAATTCATAGGAGTGTTGGAACCTATGCAGCAGTCTAGCAAGATAGAGAGATACAGGGCAAGGATTGGGATGGCTCAAGCAATTGTCAATGTCTCCAACAAAATATGGGATTTTATTGATGAAGTATTTGAAGTATATATTTTATACAACATGGCAAAACAGTTCACTCTAAGGCTATTCCATACAGAAACTTATGTGGAATTAGTTCTTACACTTGTTTATGATGAATGTGACCATTTGGAGAGGATAGAGCTATGGGATACTTTATATGCAATGGCATATGATATGAGAGTTCCATGGCTTGTAGGAGGGGACTTTAATATGATATTGGATGAAGAGGAGAAGTATGGAGGACTTCCAGTATCTATTAAATAAGTAGATGACTTCAGGCATTGCATCAATACTTGTAACTTGACATATTTGGGCATTAAAGGAAGCATATACACTTGGTGGAATGGTAGATCAGAAGAATACTACATATTCAAAAGGTTAGATAGATGTTTTGGGAATGGAGAATTTCTGCAGACCTTCCCAGGGCTAGATATTACACATTTGTCTAAGACAACATCTGATCACAGACCAATGCTACTGAAATGTGACATAGAGACTCCTCCAGTGAAGAAGTCATTTTGGTTCCTGAATTTCTGGGTTAAACATGACACATTTAAAGATGTAGTCAAGGAAAACTGGTCTGCAGATTTCAGTGCTAGCCCCTTTGTCCTTTTCAATTTCAAGTTAAAGAAATTGAAAAATGCACTGTCACTATGGAGTAAAGCTACTTATGGGGATATATTCCAGAAAATACATAGTCTGGAAGAAGTTGTTCTGGTGCATGAAAGGCAATTTGAGGTAAGGTCAACTATGGAGAATAAGCAGAGACTACAAAAGGTACAAGTTGAAATGATAAAGTACCTTGCATTAGAAGAGGAATTTTGGAGACAAAAAGCTGGAATGATGTGGTTTGCTGATGGGGATAAGAATTCCAAGTTTTTTCATGCACAAGTGAATGGGAGAAGGAAGAAATTGAAGCTGCACAAAATACAAGATAGCAGAGGAGACTGGATTGAAGAAGATGATCTTATAGCTGAGGAGGCAATAAAATTCTTTAAGGATCAATTTACAGAGACAGAAACTCCTACATCATTTGATATTCTAAATCATGTGCCTACTATGATAGATGAAGCCCAAAATAAACTTCTCCCAGCTATGCCTACAAGAGAAGAGGTGAAACAGGCAGTAATGGGATTAAGTGGATATTTAACTGGAGGTCCAGATGGTTTTACTCGTGCTTTTTATCAATCTTGCTGGGAAATTATAAAAGATGATGTATATGATATGGTGAGATTCTTCTTTTGTGGACAACAATTACCCAAATGTGTAACTCATACAAATTTGCTATTGCTGCAAAAGAAAAAGGAGGTGATAACATTTGCAGATTTGAAGACAATCTGCTTGAGCAATTTTGTGAACAGATCTTCTCTAGGGTTATTCATGAGAGACTAGTTGATGGTTTGCCTAGGTTGATATCTTATGAACAAGCTGGATTTGTCAAAGGAAGAAGTATTGTAGAGAATGTATTATTAACATAGGAGATTATTACAGATATCAGATTGAGGACTAAGGCTGGTCCTAATGTAGTGATAAAGCTTGACATGGCTAAAGCGTATGATAGACTATCCTGGTTATTTCTCACAAACACCCTGAGGAGAATGGGCTTTTCACAAGGCTTTATAGGCATGATTTATGATTTGGTGGGAAATAATTGGTACTCTATTCTGATTAATGGCCAACCTTATGATTTTTTTTCATTCTGCAAGGGGTGTTAAGCAAGATGGTCGTTTATCTCCTACCCTATTTATATTGGCTGCTGAAGCTCTATCTAGAGGGCTGAACTCTCTTCATTCTAATCCTCACTTTTGTGGATTTGGTTTGACTAAATGGAGCCCAAGAATTAACCATTTGTCCTATGCTGATGATACTATAATGTTCTGTTCATCATGTGAAACTTCTCTAAGTCTGATGATGGATGTGCTGCATAACCATGAAAGAGCCTCAGGTCAGTTGGTGAACAAGGCAAAATCAGCTATATTTCTACATCATCTTGCATATTTGGAGGTGGTATAAAAGGTAGAGGGTTACAGGGATCAAGAAGCAAGAGTTTCCTTTTACATACTTGGGTTGTCCTATCTTTTATATTAGGAGGAGAATTGATTATTATCAGGGGTTAATTTCAAAGATAATGGACAAGCTTCAAGCATGGAAAGGAAGGCTTCTATCAACAGGAGAAAGAGCTGTTCTTATACAAAGTGTATTACAAAGCATGCCAATGCATTTACTATCAGCAGTAAACCCACCTATTTATGTGCTTAATAAACTTCACAAGATTTTTGCTAGATTATTTTGGAGCAGTAATGTGGGGTTTAACTCAAGGCACTGTGCTTCTTGGAACACACTTTGCATGCCCTATGAGGAAGGAGGCATAGGCTTCAGGTTACTACATGATGTGTCAAAGGCTTTATTTTGTAAATTATGGTGGAATTTCAGAACTAAGCCTAGTCTTTGGAGTGTTTTTATGAGCAACAAATATTGTAAGAAACTAAATGCAGTAATTGTTTCATGGAAGAAAGGGTCTCATGTATGGAGAAAGATGTTGGAATGCATGGATATAATTGAGCATCAAATACTATGGAAGGTAAAAACAGGATCAACACAATTTTGGTTTGATAACTGGACAGAATTGGGAGCTCTATACTTTCAAGTACCTCCTGGTTTTCCAATAAATGAGGAGATACACAATGTAAGTGAAGTATGTATTGAAGGGAGATGGCAAGTGGATAAACTATAGGAATTATTACCAGCAGAGCTTGCACAACACATTGTGCAACACATCAGACCTCCAAGAGATGAGATGAGGCTGGACATTCCATACTGGATGTTGGAACCTAAATGTTATTTCTCAGTTAAATCAGCATGGGAGTACAATAGAAGAAGAGACAATACTAAAGAAGCATACAGAAAGATGTGGGTGAAAGGGATGCCATTCAAAATTAGTTTCTTTATGTGGAAGGTGTGGAAAGAAAAACCTCCACTGGACGATTTCATGAGAAGATTGGGATATGCTATGCCCTCAAAGTGCTGTTGTTGTGA
Organism: Nicotiana noctiflora; assembly: GCA_032618575.1. Lineage (NCBI taxonomy): Eukaryota > Viridiplantae > Streptophyta > Magnoliopsida > Solanales > Solanaceae > Nicotiana > Nicotiana noctiflora. The sequence continues at coordinate 64,412 of JASVEL010008599.1, forward strand.
TGATACTAGAAAGGATTCTCTAAACCATGTTTTCTATACTTCTAATGTTGCAAGAGTAGTGTGGAGGTACTTCCTAATGAGGGCTGCCATTTCAGTGGAGGGTCTGACTTTACACCAAGCTATCATAAAGTGCTAGACAGCACCAGTTTTAGATAGGATTATGCATGTCATGCAAGCATTACCAGCAAGCATTATTTGGGAACTACGGAAAAGGAGGAATGCAATGAAATATGGGGATGCAGTGTCAGTTAATAGAGTTATATACCAAGTTTCAAGTACTTTACAATCTCTTGTAAGAGTAAGGAAACCTGGTCTGAATATACCACAAAGGTGGCAGAGTCTATTACACATGTTGGAAAATTACACACCTAAGCTCAAACATACTAAGGTATTGTGGGGATTTCCTATGGAGGGGTGGATCAAGTTGAATACAGATGGTGCCTCAAGAGGAAACCCAGGGAGGAGCTCTATAGGGGTGTGCCTAAGAGATTCAGTTGGAGATATTGTCTATGGTATGGGGAGGAACATTAAGGAAGGAACAAATAATGAGGCTGAGGCAGTAGCAATAGTGGAGGCACTGAGATTATGTAAAGCTATGGAGCATCAGAACATATGGCTTCAAACAGATTCATTACTCATAAAGAATATCATAGATGGAGTGTGGAAACCACCATGGCAAATTGTTGAAGAAGTCAATAAGATAATCAGCACGAAGGAGGAGTTCAATCTAAGGGTCACTCACATTTTCAGGGAGGGTAATAAGTTGGCAGACCATTTAGCTAACTATGCTCTAGATTGTGGAGAAATAGAATGCAGTGACTTTTGGGGATTGGATGTTCAACGAAGGAGAATAGTTAATGAAGATAAAATGCAATGCCCAAGTCTAAGAGTGAGAGTGGAAAGAAGATAGGAGGAGTGCAGGAGGATATTCAGGTCCCTATTGGGGTAGATATGGACACAGGAGAAAGAGAGCTACTTGGCAGCTCATCAGATACACACCACACTCAAATTCAGTAGGAGGAGAGCATGGTGTTTTTCACTAGCATGTTTGTTTATTTTGCAGGTACCCCCTATGTAAAGGTGGCTTATGTGTTAATAGAAACCCAATTGGTGGTATTAGTGCTTAGCACTCATTCCATTGGGGGGGGGAAGTTACACATAATCATCTGTACATTACAGATGCTAAGGTGCAACATAATGGGAGTTTTCATGGATATCTCCAGGAACTCACAGGGGAAACTTATACCCCTGGATAGTAGACACTGCCATAATTGCACATAGGGTGCTGACAGTAACTTCTACTGGATGAGGCACCTATAGGATTACATCAATAAGGAAAGGAAGGAACAACACCCTCACACATGGGTGAAGCACTGTCATTAGTACACACAGGGTGCGGACAGTAACCTTTACTGGATGAAGCACATGATTAGATCCATCTCCAAGGAGAGGAAAGAACAACACACAAGGAATAAGGTTCTAATTCAGGTACTTTATGCTATAAAGTACATGCAAGGGAAGATCAAGGTATTACACATTACAGTCATAAGAAATGTGTTGATAGTTATGGTTCTAACATGGAACTATAGCTATATGATACATAAAGTGACTAATAGAAGATAGCAGAGTTTAACACTTATGTCATCTAGATGGTATTTCCTACGGAAGCCTCAGGTGGTGGTATTAGTACATTGTGCTCATTCCACTGGGGTGGAATTGGGGGTAACATCTAGATGCAACATCAGTAATGCTCAAATGGACCTCAAAGTCCAAAACACAGGGAAAAACATACATGCAACCCCATGTACTTTATAGTTTAAGGATTCTCCTGGTGGTGGTATTAGTACTTAGTACTCATTCCACCGGAGAAGAATTAGGCATAGAGTATAGCGGAGGTACAATGGGAGTCATATCCTGTTATCATAGGAGGTGGACTCACAAGATCCCAATCAGCAGAGCTCAGGACCTCATGAGGGTATAGACAGCAATTTCCCTTCATTCTAAGAGGAAATATGCTGGATGAAGTACTGAACAAAACTCTAATAGGCAGTTTTACAACTACAATACGTACATGGAAATTGAAAGTAAACAGAAAGAATAAAGAAAGAAAGAACTTGGTGTGCATGTTGACATCCAGCAGAATAGAATCCACTCTGGAAACCGTTAAAGCTCGAGAAAGAGAAAACCAGCAAGGCAACCAGTAGCAGAGCATCTCACAAGTACAAGAAAACCACGAGAAAAATAGAATTATTGAAAGAAAGTGGGAAATAATCAAAATAAGCAAAGAAAAGGAGAAGACTATACCTCCAGTAGATCGAACAACATCGCATAATGGAGAAGTAGGAGAAGTCATATATCAGAAGAGAGGAGAAGAGAAGGACATGCAAATAGAGAAAGAAGGAGATATCAGTAGAGGGAGAGGAAAAATGGATAATATGAGAAATAAAAGTAGAAAGGAGCTACAAGTTGTACCTGAAGCAGATCTAAGGAAGTTTTGTGAAGATAAGCACCAGGAGCATCGATGAGGAATCCACAGGTAACTAACAACTCAAAATGGACTCATGCAAGAAAAAAAGAGAAACTTCAGTCGACAAAAAAGAGATGAAGGAATAAAAGATGATAAAAATGGAGGAATATATAGAAGAAATGAAAGGAGAAAACAGAGAGCGAGGTTTACCTGGAGGAATATATAGTCTTCGACGGTCAATATAGAGGTGAATATGCTCCGATGGTGGTGGATCGGAAGTCAGCAGGAGCTCATAGGGATAGTTCAAATGTCCGCCATATGAGATGAACCGATGAACAGTGTGACCATCTGTGAGATGAGGGAGAAGAAGATAGAGATAAGGGAGTTAAAGAGAGAAATTGGGAAGATAGGAAATGTTATTTCCTATTCTCAGCTGGCTGAAATGAAACGTTTAGGTGGAATCAACGGACGGATAAGGAAGGGGCGTGTATCGGGATTAGGAAGCGTCTATCTTGGCGTGACACCTGGACCTGGGAATCAGATATTTAGATGGGGTTTATCAATAATGGAAGTCTCGAGAAAGGGTTAAATTTTGGAATGTGGTCAGCCAATGCAATTCGAAATAGGAGAAGTGGCTATCAGGGCAAGTCAATTTTTAAGTATACTGGGGCTTATAAGTGGCTAGGGGTCAATTGGATAAATTGGGGTGGCTATAGGCTTAAGAGTAATACGGTAGTGGAGTAGTGGCAGAAATGGGCTTTAACAATGGTAAATGGGCTAACTTTAAACTTGGCCCATTACATTGAGAAAGGATCTGTTTGGACGATATGTGGGAGTGCAACGGGCTGGGTAGGTAGATGTCATACTTGGGAGATAAAGATCACTGCTGATGGGCACAAAATTACACGGGCCAGCTGCTGGACTCACCTTTTGGGCCATACGTTAGGCCCAATACTTTTTGGAGAGCATTCATGCTCATGTGACATGGTCTTAAATGGGCCACATTACATGATTTTCTGGAATTCGGCTGCTGGATCACTATTTAAGATATTCATAGGGTTAGTTTTTATTATTTCAAGTTTTAGTAGTTTTGTACGATCAATTTTAAGCACTATGCTTAATTTTGTTCATAGGTACTATGTACTATGCAATTTTTATTCTCATCACTTTAGATGTCGAGACAATAACTTTGTATTTGTATTTATTTTATTATATATATAAAAACTAGCCCTAGGCACTGTCGAGTGGATTATTTAAAAAGAAATCCCAAACCCACTGTGGAGATATCGAATGTAGTGGTTTTTGGGGACTGGATGTACAAAGCATGAGGATAGTGAATGAGGATAAAATGCAATTCCCAAGCTTGAGAGTGAGAGTAGCAAGAGGATGATTGAAAGACAGGAGGAAATTCAGGTACCTACTGGGGGAAATAGGGACACAAGAGTCAGGGAGCTACTTGGCAGCACAACATTTCCTCACCTTACTCAAATCTTGTTGGAGGAGAGCATGGTGATTTGGACTAATAGGTTTATTTGTTTTGCAGGTACTTTACATGTACAGGTGGTTTATGTGTTAAATGAGTTCCAATTGGTGGTATTAGTGCTTAGTACTCATTCCAAATGAGGGATGTTGCACATAATCATCTATGCATTACAGATGCAAAAGTGCAACATCATGGGAGACAATATGGATTCATCCATGAGCTCACAAGGGAAGGTCATTTCCCTAGATAGAAAGTAATGGGTGTTCAACACACGGGGTTCTGACAGTATTGTCTACTGGATGAAGCACTTTAGGAGTTGCATTGCCAAAGGGAGGAAGGGGAAGCTTATGCCTCTTCATAGAAGACACTGTCATGGGTACACACAGGGTGCTGGCAGTAAATTCTACTGGATGAAGCACCTAAGGAGGTACAACTCAAAAGAAAAGAAGGAACAACACCCAAATCATAAAGGGGTGAAGTATTGCTAAACACAGGATGCTGATAGTAAAACATACTAGATGAAGCATCTGAGGAGATCCATCGCCAAAGAGAGGAGAGAACTACACATTATAGTCACTAAAAGCATGTTGATAGCTACAGTTCTAATATGGAACTTTAGTTATATGAAACATAAGGTGACTAATATAAGAGAGTAGATTTTAACACTAATGTCATCTAGATTGCACTTCCTAGGGAATCCTCAGGTGGTATTAGTACTTTGTACTCATTCCCCTGGGGTGAAATTAGGGGTATCATTTGGATGCAACACCAGTAATGCTCTAATGGTTGAGGACATCAAAGTCCAGAACATAAAAATAACAAGGATTCAGATACATGCAAGCACACCTCATGTACTCTATAGTTTAAGGATTCTCCAGGTGGTGGTATTAGTACATAGTACTCAACCCACCAGAGAAGAATTAGGCATAGAGTACAGAGGAGGTACAAGGCGAGTCAAATCCTCTTATCAAAAAGAGGGGGACTCACAAGAACCCAACAAACAGAGCTTAGGAGCCTATGAGGGTATGGACAGCAAATTTCCTTTCTTATCAAAAGGAAAAATGCTCGATGAAATACCAAATAATGCACTAATAGGCAGATTCACAAGTTTACAGGTTCCAAATACAAAAAGCATATGGAAAATGAACTTAAACAGAAGCAAAAAAGAAGAGAACTTGTTGGGCGTGTTGGCAGTGACAAGCAGATGCGTAGATACTAAGGCAAACTTTCCAGCTCGAGCAAGTGAAGATCAGCGAGGCACTCAGCAGCAAAATACACCACAAACCAAAGAAAACCACAAAAAATATAGTGTTAAGTATAAGAAAGGGGGGAAAATTACCAATGGAAGCAAAAAGAAGAAGAGGACTTTACCAGGGACAGATGTAGCTGAAAATAGAATATCATCTCAAGACAGTGAGGTGACAGAAGCCATACAGCAATGGAGAGAAGAGAATGACATACAAATAGGGAATTACATCGATATTATTAAAGGATGAGGAGATAATAAAGGAAATAAGAGTATAAGGAAGCAAATAGTACTACCTGAAGTTGAACCAGAAGAGTCTGTTGATGATGAATAGGAGGAATGTCGAGGAGAAAACCACAGGCAAATGACCACTCAAAACAGACTTATGCAAAAAGAAAGAGGAAAGGTCAGTAGAGATCGAGAAGAAAAAGAAAGAAAGGAGAAGAAAAATGGAGAAAACTACAGAAGAAAGAAAAGGAGAAGAAATAGAAAGAGATTTACCCGGAGGATTAAACAGCTCTGGATGGTCAAAATAGAGATGACCAAGCTCCGATGGTGGCAGATCACAAACCAGCAGGACTTCTGATGGATAGATGAACAGTCTCCCATAAAAGAGGAAGATGTGAGCAGTGGGAGATCCTCAGAGACGAGGGAGATGAAGAGAGAGAAGGTGAAGTGTAAAATGAAAAATATCTGGGGTGTTAGCTGGGTTAGACGTTTAGGAAAGTCTCTAGAAGCTGGTGTAATGACAGCCAGCTGTCTCACACTTTGGAGAAATAATTCGTTAAGTTTTAAATATAATTTTGTGAAGAGTGGTTATACTGGAAAAATTAAAGAGAGACAGGGAGTGGCTCAACTGTGCAAGTGCCTATGTGATAAATCGAAGAAGAGTGGCTACATGGTAAATGGGCCACAAATTAATCTGGGCCTGTTAGGTGGAGTTTGTGTGTTAGATGGAAGATTAAGGAGATGGGTTGATTGGGTGATCTGGGCTATATGGCTACAAGTTAAATGGGGTAATAAGAGGAGGGGAGGCCATCGATGCAAAGTAATTAGAAATGGTAATATAGAAACTGGTGGCTACTCGTTCAAATCTGAATTAGTGAGGGCTACACGAATTTGGAGGGGCTATGGGCTGGTAGATGTGGACAATTTGGGCTGGCAGATGCGAATATATAACTTGGCCGCTGGAATTAGAAGACATGTGAGTGATTTGGGCTCAAAGTCTGCTGGATAGGGGGAGTTACGGACTGTTTTGGGCCTGCTGATGATGCCTCGATTTCACTAGGCTATTTCAAATATGGATCCTGCAATTTTTTGGTCTATTTTTATAATTTATGCTACAAATTGTAACATTTCTATTACATTAGCTAGTTTTTCTAGACATTCATGATATCAGTTTTGAGTTCATCACTCAACAATGATAATAGGCTTTATGTATTTTTCATTTTCTATTTCGTACAAGTACTATGTAGCATAGACATATTGTTTATTTTTATTATTATATAAATAAACCTAGCCCTAGGCACTGCCTAGTGGATTGACTGGGCAAGGCATGTTACGACCGGGCCATCGTATTGCACTGGTGGAGCAATTTTTAAAATAGTTCTAAGGCTAGTTTTTTATATTGCAATTTTTAATAGACATCATGTGAGATCATTTTTGAGCATATTGCTTAATTTTGGTCAGAGTTATTATGTACTACACAAAGTCAATTTTATTTTCAGTATGTTAGACATCATAACATTAGTTTGTATTTTATTTATTTTATATATATAAAAAAACTAGCCCTAAGCACTACCTAGTGGATTGCTAAAAAAACTCCCAAACCACAAAATCCTCCTCATTCTAACGTGTCAGCAGCTCTTTCTCTCTCTAAGAATTTTACACAAGTGGTCACGAGCCCTCACTCCATTTGTCTCTCTCTATATAAAGAGATTAGCTCGTGACTGACGAACTTAGTGCCTATTGTTGTTGTTAGTGGAAGGTAACTGATTATATATACACACACTCTCTTCTTCTTCTTCTTCTGCTGCTGCTATCTTGCTTACGACAATGTGAATGTTGAATGTCTGAAATCTAGCGTTTTTGGATTGTGGATTTTAGATCTTTTATAGATCTAGGGTTTTGGATTCTCATTTTATTGGATTTGGTTAGTTCGTTTCTGCCGCCGCAGTTGCCACCGTGTTTTACTCAATGGCAACGCCTTTTCACTTGCCAGTCACTGCTGCTCAGGTTAGGACGTACTTCGTGGGCTAGTATTATTAGATGTTACAGACCCAACCCGATTTTGTTCACCAGTTCTACAGTGATGCTAGTACCGTGCTTCGAATTGATTCCAGCACTAGGGAGACTGCTTCAGGGATTCTGCAAATCCACACCCTCGTCATGTCGCTCAATTATACTGGGATAGAGATTAAGACACTTCATTCCTTGGAATCATGGAATGGTGGTGTCCTAGTGATGGTTTTAGGTTCTGTCCACGTGAAAGGTATCAACGGGAGTAGGAAGTTCGTACAAACATTTTTCCTTGCACCCCGTGAAAGGGATACTTTGTCCTCAATGATATCTTTCACTATGTTGATGAGGAACAAATTCTTCAGCATCCGGTGCCCTATCTAGGGTAGGCTAGCCTCGATTCCAAGATGAATGTCTCCGCTGCAATTCAAGAGCAAGTACCCAACTACAAGCTTGGTGGAGAAATCCAAGCAAGGGAGTTTTCTGCTGCTCCTAAAATTCAAGATAATGGGCCTGTCAATAACTACAGTTTTTCGGAGGAATGACTATAGCATGTCCCTGAAGCTAAGAAGATCCTTGAAGATAATTTTGCAGCACAGTCAAACGGCTCACTTAAAAGTATAATTAATGCAGTACAAAACATTTATACAGTCCTATCGAGGAACCAGTTGCAGAGCCCCAAAAGCACACTTATGCTTCTATTTTACAGGTTACTAAAGGGCAGTCTGCACAAGGAGGACCAGCTCAGTCCTCTTTCAAAAAACCTACACCTCCTCCTTTAGAGTGGCAACATGTTTCAGAGCCTCCTAATCTGTCATCGGTTCCATCGACTAATGCTATTGAGAGGTCTATAACAGAGGCAACAGACGAGGCTTAAACTGTGGAAGACAAAGTTGATGTCAAGCCTTTATATGTTAAAAACGTGCCTACAACAATGGCGGCTTATGAAATCGAGGAGGAATTCAAAACGTTTGGTAAACTAAAGCCTGATGTTGTTGCCATTAGAACGCAAAACGACATTGATATGCTCTATGTATTTGTCGAATTTGAAGATGTAACTGGTGTTTAGAATGCAATTGAGGCATCTACTGTTCAGATTGGTGGACACCAGTTGTACATTGAAGGGAAGAGACCAAACAGAAACAACATAATTCGAGGAAGAGGAAGGGGTAGAGGTAGAGTAAGCTACTCCATGGGCGGGAGGGGGCGTTATGGAAGCCATGGTTTTGGCAGAGGTTGTCAAGATGGAGGTGATCGTGACTACGGAAGATCAAGATGAAATGGTTACTATAGACTGGCTCCTCGGCAAGAAAGAGCTTACTCCGGCAATCAGCAAAGCTTGAGAAATGAGCAGTACTCACGGGAATAACCAAGTTGAATTTTTGAAGTATAATACCTTCCTTCCATACAAGCCATTTTGCGAACAGCTTAATTCATCTTTAAAGTTTTCGAAAAGATTAGTATACTTTGAAAAGCATCAAAATTTAGATTTATTTGAAGGAATCATCCCAAATACATATAATATTTTGGCAGAAATCGAAAGTATTTTTTTAACTTACATGAAGTTACCGAAAAGGTGTTAGAATGCAGTTTTGGCCTGGAAGTGGGTGTTCTGCAAAAAGAAAAAAAAACTCCCAAAGTCAATTGAGAACACTTATTTATGATGTAAAATTTAAGCCAGGGGAGGAAACTCCCAAAGTTATGACTTGGATTTCACTCCCAAATTTGTTACCCACATACTTTGTGAAAGAAGTGTTGTTTTCACTAGCTTCTGTTGTGGGTAAACCTTTACATCTGGACAAAGCTAACATAAACAAGACTAGGCCAAGCTGTGCTAGAATAATGGTGTTGATTGACGTCATGGATGATTTACCAAAGAAGGTAAGGATGGATATCGTTGATGAAAATGCAGCGGAATTGAGGACGGAATGGGTGAATATACAGTATGATAAATTGCCTAAATACTATAAGGAATGCAAGCTGCAGGGACATGATAAGTATGAACGCTGGAGACTGCATCCAGAATTGATGGAGACTAAGATAGATACTAAAAAGGTTGCTGAACAAAATAAGAGACAAGATAAAAAAGAACAGGGGCCATTGAAGATTCTGTCAAGTGGAAAAGTGGTTGGACATCAAGGTGGACACTGGAAAATAGTTAGAGATAGAAGAGTTCAAGGGAAGGAGAAGCAGGAGGAAAACAGTAAAGCAGTAGTTCCTGTACAAAATCTGGAGGCACATGCAACAATCACAGAAGATAAGGAGCAAGCAGACAATATTGGTACTAAAAAGAAACAGATGTAGAATACTAATAAATTTTCCATTTTAGAAGAGGTAAATGAGGACAACACTGAATAACAATTCGCTTTGGTCAAAGCCACAAGTACGCTACCAATTTCTAACGAGGGAGGAATGCTGAATCAGAATGCTTCTGAATTTCTCCCCAAGTCTAAAGAGAGGGAGAAAAAAACAAGAGAAGAACTTTTGCAGACAAAGGTGATGCCAGCTACCAGTACCAACCCATGAGGTGTAAACAAACAAAACATATGGAGGAAGCTAGGAACAAGGTAGGGAGTCCAAATAAGGGATCAAAATCCATATACATGGTGCAACAGCTCACAAATTCTCAGGCAGACATGCAAAGTGCAGATAAGGAACAAAGAATAAATAGGGAGTCCACAAGTCAATGGGTGAAGAGGGCATTTAAAAGTAATGTTGCTGCTAAGAATACTTCATGTCAAGAAATCCGATCACAAGACACTTTGATGGAGGAACAAATGGCTATTAATGCTACAAAGGAGTTTGTAAAAGATCCAGATATGGAGGTGTTCTAATCCAATAAGAAGGTCAAGGCTATAGGACGGAAATTATGGGCTGATCAGATTGAAGAGGTAAAAGAGGATGGATATATTCCTGAACTACTACATAGTGATGAGGAGAGAGGTGGTCAAGAGGAAGAAGATGAGCCAACTAAAAGATAGAAAGCAGATGACAATAGCATGATAGATCCAGGGGGAACAGCATTTACGGCAAACAGAATAACAACACCAAATGAAGACAAAGGGGGAGAAGGAACAAAAGAAATATGCAGCAACATGGTGGAGACTTTAAAAGGAAATCCTACTTCAGTAAAAGCAATACAAAAGCAAGACAAAGAAGGACAGGGGAACAAAGAGATGATTGTTAAACAGCAAGAAGGAAACATAGTGGAAACAGGTGCTAATCTAATAGCTGAAGCAGTCCAAGCAGAAGAAAAACATAGTGAAAGGGATATGGATGAGGAATCAACAGCACAAAACTTCCTTAATGTTGCTTGAAAGGGTGACTTATCACCTAGAGACATTGCTAAGTCTGTAGCTAAGGCGAGAAAGAAGCATGCTAAGGAAACTTCTAATGCACCAGCAGGAGGAGTCACAACTAGGAGAGCACTATCTAAATCCCAAAATAATTAATGGATGCCCTAATTTGGAATGTTAGATCAATGAACACAAGGCAAGCCTTTGAAAGGATTATCACAATGCATAGAGAATATCACTTTGAATTCATAGGGGTCATAGAACCTATGCAGCAGTCAAGTAAGATAGAGAGATACATGCCAAGGATTGGAATGGCTCAAGCAGTGGTGAATATTTCCAACAAAATCTGGGCTTTTATAGATGAAGTGTTTGAAGAGGACATTCTTTACAACATGGCATAGAAACTTACTCTAAGGTTGTTCCACACAGAAACACATGTGGAACTAGTACTTACACTTGTATATGCTAAATGTTATCCTTTGGAAAAGGATTGAATTGTGGGATACCTTATATGCGATGGCAGCTGATATGAGAGTCCCATGGCTAGTGGGGGTGACTTTAATATGATATGGGATGAGGAGGAAAAGTTTGGAGGTCTTCCAGTGTACATTAATGAAGTGGATGACTTTAGGCATTGCATCAACATATGTAACTTGACAGATTTGGGGTTCAAAGGAAGCATTTACACTTGGGGGAATGGCAGATCAGAAGAAGACTGTATTTTCAAGAGGTTAGATAGATGTTTTGGCAATGTGGAACTTCTGCATACATTCCCAGGACTAGAGATTACTCATCTCTCAAAGACAGGATCTGATCACAAACCAATGTTGCTTAAATATGATATAGAGACTCCTCTAGTGAAGAAGTCATTCAGGTTCCTGAATTTCTCGGTTAAACATGAATCCTTTAAAGAGGTAGTTAGGGAGAATTGGTCAGCTGACTTCAGTGCTAGCCCCTTTGTTCTTTTCAACTTTAAGATTAAGAAATTAAAAAAAAGCACTGACAGTATGGAGTAAAGCTACCTATGGGGATATTTTCCAGAAAATTCATAGCTTAGAAGAAGTTGTGTTAGTGCATGAAAGGCAATTTGAGGTAAGCCCAACAATGGAGAGTAGACAAAGATTACAAAAGGTACAAGCTGAGATGATAAAGTACCTAGCACTTGAGGAGGAATTCTAGAGGCAAAAAGCTGGAATTCTATGGTTTTCAGATGGAGATAAAAAAACTCAAAGTTCTTTCATGCACAAGTGAATGGGAGAAGGAAGAAATTGAAGCTGAACAAAATTCAAAACAGCATGGGAGACTAGATTGAGGAAGATGAGTTAATTGCAGAGGAGGCAATAAAGTTTTAACATGATCAATTTTCAGAAACAACAACTCTAACAGATTTTAAAATTCTGGATCATGTTCCTACCATGATAGATGCTGCTCATAATGAATTACTTATTTCTTTGCCTACAAGGGAAGAGGTAAAGCAGGCTATGATGGGATTGAATGGTGACTCAGCAGGAGGACCAGATGGTTTTACAGGGGATTTCTACTGATCATGCTGGGAAATAATTGAAGGTGATATTTTTGATATGGTGAGATCATTCTTTTGTGGCCAACAATTGCCCAAAAGTGTAACTCATACAAATTTAGTATTGTTTCCAAGGAAGAAAGAAGTGATGACATTTGCTTATTTGAGGCTAATTAGTTTGAGTAATTTTGTGAACAAGATTTTCTCTAGGGTTATTCATGAGAGACTAGTTGATGTCCTGCCTAAATTGATATCTCATGAGCAGGCTGGATTTGTGAAAGGGATGAGCATTGTATAAAATGTGTTGCTAACACCGGAAATCGTTATTGACATCAGACTAAGAACTAAGGTTGGCCCAAATATGGTGATTAAGTTGGATATGGCAAAAGCTTATGATAGACTATCATGGTTATTTCACACTAACACTATGAGGAAAATGGTATTCTCAGAAGGCTTTATAGGTATGATCTTTGATCTGGTGAGGAACAACTTGTACTCTATTCTGATTAATGGCCAACCCTATGGTTTCTTTCACTCTACTAGAGGTGTTAAGCAAGGGGATCCTTTATCACATACACTGTTCATTATGGTTGCAGAAGCCCTATCTAGAGGCTTGAATTCACTTCATTATAATCCTCATTTTGGTGGGTTTGGTATACCTAAATGGAACCCAAGAATTAATCACTTAGCTTATGCTGATAATACTAGCATGTTCTGATCATCTTATGAGACTTCTTTAAGCCTATTAATGGGGGTTCTACATGCTTATTAATGAGCTTCAGGGCAGTTGGTGAACAAGGCAAAATCAACAACCTATCTACATCACTTGACAGACTTGGAGGTGGTAGAAAAGGTTGAAATAATAACAGGAATTAGGAGACAAGAATTCCCATTCACATACTTGGGATGTCGTATTTTTTATGCTAGGAGGAGGATGGATTACTATCAAGGTTTAATATCTAAAATCATGGACAAGCTTCAAGCATGGAAAGGAAGATTATTATCAGTAGGAGGAAGAGCTATCCTTATTTAGAGTGTTTTGCAGAGTATGCCAATGCACCTATTGTCAGCAGTTAATCCACCAAGTTATGTTCTTAATAAATTACATAAGATATTTGCTAGATTTATCTGGAGTAATAATGTGGGTGCAAACACAAGGCATTGGGCTTCTAGGAACACTTTGTGCATGCCATATGAAGAAGGAGGTATAGGCTTCAGGTCATTACATGATGTATCTAAGGCTCTTTTCTAAAAACTATGGTGGAACTTCAGGACTAAGCCTAGTCTTTGGAGTGTTTTTATGAGCAACAACTACTGCAAGAAGCTAAATACAGTAATTGTTCAATGGAAGGAAGGGTCTCATGTATGGAGAAAAATGTTGGAATGCAGGGATCTAATTGAGCACCAGATACTATGGAAAGTAAAAACAGGATCAGCACAATTTTGGTTTGATAACTGGACAGAACTGGGAGCTTTATACTTTCAAGTACCTCCTGATTTTCCATAAATAAGGAGGTTCAGAATGTGAGTGAAGTATGTATTAATGGGAGATGGAAAGTGGACAAACTCCAGGAATTGCTACCAGCAGGCCTTGCACAACACATTGTGCAACACATCAGACCTCCTGGAGATGAGATGAGGCTGGATATTCCCTTCTGGTTGTTGGAATCTAAAGGATATTTTTTAGTTAAATCAGCATGGGCATACATTAGAAGAAGAGATAATCCTAAGGAAGCATACAGGAAGATGTGGGTGAAAGGAATGCCATTCAATATTTGTTTCTTTATGTGGAAAGTGTGGAAAGCAAAACTTCCATTGGATGACTTCATGAGAAGATTGGGATATGCTATGCCCTCAAAGTGCCGGTGTTGTACAGAACCTAGAGAGGAGTCTCTAATTCATGTTTTCTATTCATCAAATGCTGCAAGAATGGTGTGGAAATATTTCTTAATGAGGGCTGGCATTTTAGTGGAAGGCTTGACATTACATCAAGCTATTATAAAGTGTTGGACAGCACCAGTTATAGACACGATCAGGCCTGTCATGCAAGCCTTACCAGCAAGCATTGTTTGGGAATTATGGAAAAGGAGGAATTCAATGAAGTATGGAGAGGCAGTATCAGTTAACAGAGTTATATACCAGGTTTCAAGTACTTTACAATCTCTTGTAAGAGTAAGGAAACCTGGTCTAAACATACCATAAAGGTGGCAGAGTCTGCTGCACATGCTAGAAAATTATACTTCTAAACTTAAGTATACTAAGGTCTTGTGGGAATTTCCTATGGAAGGATGGATCAAGGTCAATATAGATGGTGTTTCAAAAGGAAACCCAAGGAGGAGCTCAATATGGGTGTGTTTAAGAGACCCAGCTGGAGACATCATTTATACTATAGGGAGACAAATCAATGAAGGTTCTAATAACCAGGCTGAAGCAGCAGCAGTAGTGGAGGCCCTGTGACTATGTAAAGCTATGGAATATCAGAATATTTGGGTTCAAAAAGATTCTCTACTTCTAAAGAACATAATGGATGGAGTGTGGAAACCACCATGGAAGATAGTTGATCAAGTTAATGAAATAATCAGGTTGAATCAGGAGTTCAATTTCAAAGCCACTCACATTTTCAGGGAAGGAAATAAGATAGCAGATCACTTAGCTAACTATGCCCTAGACTGTGGAGATATAGAATGCAGTGGCTTTTGGGGACTGGATGTTCAAAGCAGAAAGATAGTGAATGAGGATAAAATGCAATGCCCAAGCTTGAGAGTGAGAGTTGCAAGAGGATGATGGAAGGACAGGGGGAAACACAGGTCCCTATTGTGGGAAGTAGGGATACAAGAGATAGGGAGCCACTTGGCAGCTCATCAAATACTCACCATACTCAAATCCAGCTGGAGGAGAATATATGGAGTTGGACTAACAGGTTTATTTGTTTTGCAGGTGCATTCCATGTACAGGTGGTCTATGTGTTAACTGAATTCCAATTGGTGGTATTAGTGCTCAGCACTCATCCTAATGGAGGAAGGTTACACATCATCATCTGTACTTACTGATGCAAAGATGCAATATCTTGGGAGTCTGCATGGATTCACCCATGAACTCTCAGGAGAAGGCCATATGCTGGCAGTGCAACACTCAAGGTGCTGACAGTATTAACTACTAGATGAAGCATTGGAGGAGTTGCATTGCCAAAGGGATGAAATAGCATAATCCCTTTGATAGAATGGACTATCATTGGTACACTCAGGGTGCTGACTGTAGACTTTGCTAGATGAAGCATCTAAGGAGATACAAATCTAAAGGGAAGGAAGAAATTCACCCAAGTAAATGGGTGAAGCACTGTCATTGTTTCACACAGGGTGCTGATAGTAGTTTATACGGATGAAGCATCTGAGGAGATCCATCTCCACAGAAAGGAAACAACACTCAGGGAATCATGCAATAATTCATGTACTCTATGTTACAGATTACAAGCAAGGGGCAATCAAGACAACTCTCATTTCAGTCACATTTATTATGTTGATAGCTAAAATTCTATCATGGAATGATAGTTATTTGATACATAAAGTGACTAAAAGATGGGAACATGGTTGGACACGTATGTTATTTAGATGCTATTCCCTGAGGGATCCCTAGGTGGTGGTATTAGTACTTGGTACTCAGTCCATCAGGGTGAAATTGGGGGTAACACCTAGATATAATATCATTAAGGTTCAAGAGGTTGAGGATCATAAAATACAAAACACATATCATGTACCCTACTGTTTAAGGAATCTCCACGTGGTGGTATCAGTACCTTGTACTCAACCTTCCAGAGAAGATTTAGGCATAGAGTACAGAAATGTTAAAAGGAAAGTCATCCTCTATTTCAATGAGGCGGACATTCAATACCCTAACCAGCAGAGCTCTATAGCTCATGAGGGTATAGACAGCAGACTCCTCTCCCAAGAGGAAAATGCCTGGATGAAATAAAAGGCACAGTTCCACTAGGCGAATATGAGTTCATACAGGTTACATGGAGAGCTGAAATATCTATTACACAGTCATGCAATAAGGAAAATGGAATGAAATAGAAGTACAGGGGGTGTACAAGTCAGAATTTCTAGGAAGAGGCAACAAAGATGCACGATCAATCTGTTGGAGCAGTATAGACGTTCAGGCAGAAGGATAAGGCCTTGATCAATGAAGCATGGTCTCACACCAGAGCGGCAATAAGATACATGGAAAAAAATAGGAGGAGAAAGGGAATTCATCAACAGATCTACACATGCAGTATAAAAAACACGAAAAGGAGACTAATTTGGAGAGAGAAGTACTTACCAGCAAATCATTTTCAGGCTAGTACAGATCACAATCATCACAGCATGGAGGGAGATAATCATGGAGGCATGCAAATACACAAAATCAGAAGTCAAATAAGAGGGAAAACAGAAGAAGAATGAAAGAAAGTCAACGAGAGGACAAGCAAAAAAAAGTGGAGAATAAGGATGGCACAAAGAAGAAATAGAATGAAGCTCACCTATTCAACGTTTTGGGAGGTCACAGTGGAGTTGGAGGAGCTCAGATGGTGGAAAATCGGAGGACAGAGGAGAGGAGACAGGAGACCAAAAATCAAAAAAACAAATATCAGTACAAGAGGTAGAGGAAATGATAGTAATACGAATGAAAGAAGAAGAAAAAAAGTACCTGGAGCTGACTTAGAGGAGATCTTGGTTGTCCATAGCCTGAATTCAACATGCAAAAGCCATCGGAAGAAAACAAAGAAAGATGACGGAGAACATGAAGGGTTCTTGTGAGAGACAGTCTCTAGAAGAGAGAGAAGTAAAAGAAAAAATGATATTACCTATACACATCTTTCATCTGAAATGAGGTGTATTGGGGAAGCCAACAGCTGGATTTGGAAAGGGTTATTATTGGGATTAGGAAAGGACGGTCTTTGGGGGACAGCTGGATACGGGAGTCGGATTAGTAGGTAGGATATTTTAATGACGGAAATTTCAAGAATTAGGCTATATAGAACTTATATGTGGCTAGCCGTTGTAAATCGTATTGGCAGA
The DNA here is from genome assembly GCA_032618575.1 of Nicotiana noctiflora. Lineage (NCBI taxonomy): Eukaryota > Viridiplantae > Streptophyta > Magnoliopsida > Solanales > Solanaceae > Nicotiana > Nicotiana noctiflora. The sequence goes on from JASVEL010008599.1 coordinate 81,715, forward strand.
AGTGGCTACACGGGGCAGATGGGTGTGTAAGTATAATGTGGCTACTAAATGGCTAAGGGACAAATTGGAGATGAATTGGCGTGGCTATTTGGGTAAGGGGTTGATAGCTTTTAAGGGGCAGAAATGGGCTCCAGGTGAATTAAATTGGTGTGGACTATTAGTGGCCAAGTTCACTGGACTTATTATTTTATTAGGGGTTGTATGGGCGTTTTATACTACAGATGGGCTCAAATGTCACTAGGCCAGGGGTTCAATTGGCCCAATGAATTTTGGAGAGCATTTATGCTTATTTTCATCAAGCTGTGAGGGTAGATGGATATTCCTGGTTTGGGCGTGTATTTTGGGCTTCACAGTATGCTTATTTCAAATGTAAATACAAGACCTGGGCATTTTCGTTGGTGTACTGATGCATTTGGGCCTTCATATTGCTATTGGGCCATCTCGTCAGCCTGGCTTAGTTGGATTCTCGTCACAAGGAGACAACGATTGGGCTGTTACGGACGTGTTACTATATTGGACTGATAGACCAAATTATAAATTACTCATAGGGCTAGTTTTTTATCTTGCACGGTTTAATAGATTTTATGTGCGGTCATTTTTAAGCACAATGCTTATTCATGATCATAGGTATTATGTGCAAATTTTATTCTGTCATTTCGTTAGACACCACGACATTATTGTATTTTATTTTGATTATATATAAAAAAATTAGCCCTAGGCGCTCCCTAGTGGATTGCCAAAAAAAACCCAACAAACCCCAACGCTTTGGAGTCTAGAGAGAGAGGCTCTGGAGAATTTTCGTGTGACTAGAGAGAGAAACCAGTTTCACGGCTGCCATGGCCAATTTGGCCGGTGGCCATCCATCTCCGATAGTTGGTCACCCCCCTCTAGCCCTGGCCCAGCCTACCCCAGCGATTTCAGACTCTACCCAGCCCCCAAACAATCCTAAAACTATGAATTATTTGCAAGCAGTAAGTAGCACTTTGAACAAAAATCCCATGCCTGAACGTGCTACCAATATCGAACCTATAAAGCTTAGACGAGCCAAATTTTTCCAAGGTCAGTCACTGGTTTGTTTCACGGAATTAGAGTTTGAGAGAATGAACATCATTGAAGGCTTAAAATATGTAGTAGTTTGCAAGTTCTCTTATGGTTGGCCTGAAATTAGCGAATTAAGGCGTGTGTTACCAATGCAATGCGGCATTAATGGAGAATGTAACATTGGTTACTTGAGGGAGCGACATATTTTAATTAGATTCACGCTATGGCAGGACTATGTCAACTTTTGTTCTAAAAGTGTGTGTTACATTAAAGACAAATTTGGTGAAGATTACCAATTGCGTACACTGATTTGTGATTCCAATTTCAAAGTTGAAGAAGAAACTCCCAAGGTAATGGCCTGGATTTCATTCCCTAATCTTTTGCCTACTTATTTTGTTAAGGAGTGTCTATTTTCATTAGATTCAGCTGTTGGAATACCTCAACATCTTGACCAAGCTACTGTTAATAAGAACCGACCCAGTTGTGCACGTGTGAAAGTGTTAGTTGATTTAATGGATGATCTTCCTAAAAAAGTCAGGATGGATATAGTTAATGAAAGTACTGGTGAGATACGAATAGAATGGGTAACTATAAAATATTATTATCTACCAAAATATTGCAAAGAATGTAACTTACAAGATCATGATATGCTAGAATACTGGAAGTTACATCCTGAACTTATGGAACATAAGAATGAGGAGAGGTAAAAGGAAAGGAAAAACAAAGTACAGGACAACATACATAATAATACTGCTCCTATGAAGATCCTTACAAGTGGAAAAGTTGTTGGTAATGTAGGGACTAAATGGAAAAAAATCAAAGATGGAAGGATTCAGAACAAAGAGAAACAAAACATGCAAGAAGGTATAATAGGCACATATATCATACCCATTAATAATGCTGCAAAGGTGAAGACAACTAATATGTTTCAAGTCTTGAGGTAGAAGAGTGCAGGAAATGCCAATAAGCAACTAGCAGTGGTGGAGGATCATGTAGACCATCCTAATGGTCTAAATCCTACAGCTCCAGTGTTTAATCCTAAGTCTCCAAAGGTTTACAGCAATGCGCAAGTACTGAAACCTACTTCTTCTGGATCCAAAAGAAGTAACATTGGTGATAAAAACAACAATCATGTTCTGCTAGCAGATAAACATGATACAACATTCATAAATAAACACAAGGAGTATGAAGATGTCAAAAGCAAAGAACTATTACAGTTTGAGCAGCAGATACAAGAATCCACAGCAGCATGGGTTAAAAGGGCATTCATTGGGAATTTGGTGGCTACGAATACATCAATGTAGGAGATTCCTTCACAGGACACAAGGGTGGACTGGGCACTTACAAATCAGGAAGACAATAAGCATATATCAGATGCAGACTTTGAGAAATTTCAGAATGTAGACAAGGAAAAAAGGATAGCAGGCAAACTATGGGCTGAGCAAGTTGAAGAAGATGCAGCAGAAGGGGAGATCCCAGATGCAATACAAAGTGAAGATGAGAATGGGGGTGACAATAAAGAAGGGGGTGATCCAAGTGTTAATGATAAGGCAAGAGAAATAGAAGATTCATATGACATGGTAAAGAATAATACAGGGAAGAGGAGTCGCTATTATTGAAAGAATCAGGATACAACATTGAAACAATACAAGCAATGGTGAATCCCAAGCAAATAGATGGTAACAGCATTGATCCAGAAGGAACTGAAGTGAAAAATACAGCAGCAATTTCAGAAGCAAGGCAGTTAAATCAAGAAATGCCTAATGCAGCAGCTAATAGTGACAAGGAGCAGCAGGTAACAACTAATCAACATGCATCTAAGGTAGTAGAAACTACAAAGGCACCAGATATAGAAGAAAAAGGAGTAGAATTGGTAGGAAAAGACTTAGATGAAGAGTCCACAACCCAAAATTTCCTCAATATAGCAAGGCAAGGAGATGTCTCACCCAGGCACATTAGTCAAGCTAAATCAGGAGCAAAAGGGAAGAAGAAACATCAGAAGGACAACCAGAATATTCCAACTGATGGAATCAAAACAAGGAGAGCTCTATCCAATTCACAAAATTTCCGATGGATGCAATAATTTGGAATGTGAGGTCTGTAAATACTATGCAGGCATTTGAAAGACTGATTCTCATGCATAGACAAAATCATTTTGAATTTGTTGGAGTGCTGGAACATATGCAACAGTCTAGCAAAATTGAAAGATACAAAAGAAGGATAGGGCTTGCACAAGTAGTTGTGAATGTATCAAACAAGATTTGGGCCTTCGTTGATGAAGTGTATGAGGTGGACATTATGTATAATATGGTGCAACAGCTGACACTGAGACTCTTTCATACTAAGACACATGTAGAGTTAGCGTTAACTCTAGTGTATGCAAAATGTGATCACATAGAAAGAATAGAACTGTGGGATTCTATGTATGCAATGTCCAGGGACATGACAACTCCTTGGCTGGTTGGGGGTGACTTCAATGTTATTTGGGATGAGGAAGAGAAGTTTGGAGGACTACCAGTTTCTTTGAATGAGGTAGATGACTTCAGACATTTTATAAATACTTGCAATCTTGTAGACCTGGGTTTCAGAGAAAGTATTTTCACTTGGTAGAATGGAAAATCTGAGGAATATTGTATATTTAAGAGGCTGGACAGGTGCTTTGGGAATTCTACCTTACAGGATACTTTTCCTGGATTAGAGGTTACTCATTTATCTACGATTGGGTCAGCCATTGCCCAATGCAGCTGAAGTGTGATATTTAGAATCCTCCAATTAAAAAACCTTTTAAGTTTTTAAACTTCTGGACCAAGCATGCCTCTTTCAAGGCTGTGGTCAAGGATAATTGGACAGCAAACTTTCATGCTAGTCCATTTATCATGTTTAATCACAAACTAAAGAAGTTATAAATGGTTTTATCATCCTGGAGCAGGACTACATTTGGGGATATATTCCAGCAGATTGCCAGCTTAGAGGAAGTTGTCCAAGTTTGTGAGAGACAGTTTGAAGTGTCTCCAACATAGCAGAATAGAGAAAGACTTAAAAGGGTTCAAGCTTAAATGATTAAAGTATTGGCTTTAGAGGAAGAATTCTGAAAAAACAAAAGGCAGGGATGTTATGGTTTAAAGAAGGTGACAGAAATACCAAATTCTTTCATGCACAAGATAGAGGAAAGAGGAAGAGACTCCAATTAAAAAGAATACAGGACAACAATGGTAGATGGCTTGAAAAAGATGAAGAAATTGCACATGAAGCAGTCAGATTCTACCAAGATCAGTTTACAGAAGATGAGGTCCCTTCAGTTTTTCATATAATGGAGCATGTCCCTAGATTGATTGAAGATGAGCAAAATGAAAAGCTGATAGCAATTCCTACTATGCATGAAGTGAAGAATACTATTTTTAGCCTAAGTAGTGAATCAGCTAGTGGACCTGATGGATATACAGGAGCTTTCTTTCAGACATGTTGGGATATTGTGTGTGAAGATATTCTTGCAATGGTGGTAGCATTCTTTACTGACCAACAATTTCCCAAATGTGTAACTCATACAAACCTGGTACTTTTACCAAAAAAGAAGGAAGTGGTTACCTTCTCTGATATGAGGCCAATCAGCTTGAGTAATTTTGTTAATAAGATCTTCTCAAGAATTATTCATGACAGGATGGTTGATCTATTACCTGGGATAATATCTGAAGAACAAGCTTGTTTTGTGAAGGGGAGGAGCATTGTGGAGAATGTACTGCTAACTCAGGAGATTGTTACAGATATCAGACTGAGAACTAAGGCTGGACCAAATGTAGTGATTAACCTAGACATGACCAAGGCATATGATAGAGTATGATGGTTATTCCTAACCAAGATGCTAAGGAAACTGGGCTTTTGTGAGAGATTTATTGGGCTGATTTTTTACCTAGTGGGTAATAATTGGTACTCAATTTTGATAAATGGTCAAGCCTATGGTTTTTTCAAGTCCACAAGAGGAGTTAAGCAAGGAGATCCATTATCTCCTACCTTGTTCATTCTAGCTACTGAAGACTTATCTAGGAGGCTTAACCCACTTCATCAGAACCTATATTTTTGTGGATTTGGACTGCCCAAATAGAGTCCTAAGATTAATCATTTTTCCTATGCAGATGACACCATCATCTTTTTCTCTTCTGATGCTACTTCATTAAGGTTAGTGATGGAGGTGCTGCACTTGTATGAAGCTACCTCTGGTCAGCTGATTAACAAGAGTAAATTAGTTGTATACATGCACCATTTGATAGATTTGGAAGTGGTGAGAAAAGTGGAGAGGGTAACAGGTATTGGGAGGCAGGAATTTCCTTTTACATATCTGGGATGTCCTATCTTCTATGTAAGAATAAAATTGGAATACTATCAACCTATGATAACTAAGGTTCTAGATAAACTACAAGGATGGAAAGGGAAGCTATTATCTGTCGGGGGAAGAGCTGTGCTTACTACTAGTGTGCTACAGAGTATGCCTTTACACTTGTTATCTGCTGTAAACCCACCTGCCTATGTGATTAATAGGTTGCACAAAATCTCTGCCCAATTATTTGTTAGTAGTACTGTGGGAGGTCATAGTAGACATTGGGCATCTTGGAAGACTTTATGTATGCCATATCAGGAGGGAGGTATTGGTTTCAGATCTTTACATGATGTATCAAAAGCTTTATTCTGCAAATTATGGTGGAAGTTTAGAACCAAACCTAGCCTATGGAGTGTCTTTATGTGTTAGAAATACTGTACGAAGATGAATGTCATGGTGGTGCAATGGAAAGAAGGGTCTCATATTTGGAGGAAAATGCTAGAGTGTAGAGATATTTTAGAACATCAGATTATATGGAAACTGAGAAGGGGTTCTTCAATGTTTTGGTATGATAACTGGACTGGATTGGGTGCCCTATATTTTTTGGTTCCTCACAATTTTCCTATTGATGAAGACATTTTCAATGTAAAAGATGTGGTGGAAAATGGGGCATGGGATGTAACAAGACTGATGCAGATTCTTCCTAAAGAAATGGTTATGCATATTGAACAAAAGGTAAATCCTCCTACACAACATGATATGCCTGATGTAACATTCTGGATGCTTGAAACACACGGCAACTTTACTGTGTAAACAGCATGGGAATACTTGAGAAGGAGGGAAGATCCTAGGATAGCATATAAGAATATGTGGGTGAAGGGTCTACCTTTTAAAATATCTTTCTTTATGTGGAAGGTTTGGAGAGCAACCCTACCCCTTGATGATTTTATGAAGAGGTTAGGCTATAAAATGCCATCTAAGTGGTGGTGTTGTGCAGATCCTAAGGAAGAAACACTTCTACACTTATTCTATAAGTCAAATGCTGCAGAAACAGTGTGGAAATTCTTCTTGACAAGAGCTGGAACAGTACAGGGGATAACATTACACAAGGCAATTGTTAAATGCTAGAATAAGTTTGATGTGCCAAGATTAAAAGTAGTAATGCAGGCATTACCATCATGCATAGTATGGGAGTTATGGAAAAGAAGGAATTGCCTAAAGCATGGAGAACAAGTATCTGTAAATAGAGTTATCTACCAGGTTACTACTCACTTACAACAACTAGTTCAAATAAGAAAGCCTGGTCTTAGAGTACCTCACAGGTGGGTTGATATAGTGTCTATGATGGAGAATTATACACCTAAGCTACAGTATACTAAAGTGATATGGGAGCTTCCTATGGTAGGATGGATAAAAGTGAATACAGATGGCGCATCAAGGGGTAATCCTGGAAGAAGTGCTATTGGGGTGTGTTTGAGGGATGGAAATGGAGATGTGAAGTATGCCATGGGGAGTGAGATCCCTTAAAGTACTAACAATGAAGCAGAAGCTACAAAAATCCTTGAAGCCCTATGGATGTGCAAGATATACAACTACACTAATGTTTGGCTTCAGACTGACTCTATGTTGCTGCAAAAGATTCTAGAAGGATTATGGAAGCCACCTTGGAGTATTGTTGACACAGTTGAAGGCATTCAGAACCTAATGGAGGATTTTACTATCAGAGTAACTCACATTCACAGGGAAGCAAATAAACTACCTGATTACCTTGCTAATTATTCTCTAGATGTTGGAGACACAGAGTTGATGGATTTTTGGGATCTAGAGGTCCAAGGTAGGAGTATTGTGAATAATGACAAAATGCAATGCCTTTACTTGAGAGTAAAAGTTGCAAGATGATAGAAGGGGAAGAGATAGAGAGGAATATGAGGAGGAATGGTTTGCAATTTAGCTATTATACTCAAATATTAAAGGAAAAGAGTAGGGTAGCTATTCTGTCTAAGGGAAGGGAGCCAGCATGCTGCTCAACATTTGTTAATAATACTCAAATCCATCTAGAGGAGAGTATGGTGATCTTAACTAACTTGTTTATTTGTTTTGCAGGTTTGCTTAATGTACAAGTGATCTATGTGTTAATGAAAATTCTATTGGTGGTATTATACTTAGCACTCAACCCAATGAATGGAAATTACACATGATCACTTATACATGGAGGAGGACACCTTAGGTCCACCAGGCCGCATGAGTAGAGGAAATAAGGGATTCACTTGCACAATTTTCAGACAACAAAATTCCCATTCTCAGGGAAGATAGCTAGATGAAGCAAAAGTGGATGCATATAGAATACATCATCAGTGCTGACAGTAAAAGTAGATGGATGAAGCACATCAAGAACAATTGTCATTTCAGCACACAGGGTGCTGACAGTAGAGTATACTGGATGAAGCACCTGAAGAGAGTCAGTCCTAGTGAGTCAGGGACTCATGCAGTACTTCATGTACTCTATCTTAAAGAGTGCATGTAAGGGATCTTTAACACTCTACACATTACTGTCACAAAGAACATGTTGATAACTAAAGTTCTATCATGGAACTATAGTTGGATGAAACATAAGGTGACTGCTAAAAGAGAGCAGCAATATGGGATTCTAATGATATCTAGATGGTGTTTCTTGAGGGATCCTCATGTGGTGGTATTAGTACTTAGTACTCAATCCACCGGGGTGATGTTGGGGATAAAAGCTAGATATAACATCAGTACTGTTCAAAGATATGAGGACCTGAAAGTTCAGAACAATCATCAATCAAGTAAAAGAATACATGCAAGTATATCTCAAGTACTCTATAGGTTAAGGACTCTCCAGGTTGTGGTATTAGTACTCAGTACTCAACCCACCGGAGAGAATTTAGCCATAGAGTACAACTGTATCACAAAGGAGGTCAGACTAAATCTGTTGAGGGATAAACACCCCCAATGTCACACACGGCAGAACTCAGGAGTTCATTTGAGTGTGGACAACACTTTTTTTCTCAATATTGAGAAGGAATTGCTGGATGAGGTACTCTTAACAGCTTTACTAGGCAGGTGTCTATTCTTACAATATACAGGGCCAACAGAAATTCATAAATGGAAAACATGCAAGAAATTAAGGATGAAAAAGAAGTGTACATCAAAGGTGTATCTTCAGCCTTTTGAAATAGCATACAGAATCCAAAGTTGAGCAAAGCATGTCAAAGGCAGAAGTGCTCTCAACAATGCAGCCATGATTTACAGGAGGAAAATAAGAGAAGAAGGGCAAGTGAGAAGCAGTTATATACATGTAATAGAGGGAAGACGACAAAAAAACCAATAGTGAGTGAAGAACATACCAGATGTGGTTTTAAGTGTCCTAAAGTTTCATTTTCAGGCTCTTGCATATCTCAGCACATCAGAAGGGGGAGAAGATTTGCAAAACACAAATACGGAGCAATATAAATGGAGAGAAAGGAAACATAAGAAGGAAAAAAGCCAAAGAGGGGAAATAAGTACCTGGGGAAAGCTTGGAGAAGAAATGAAGCGTCAATGGAGGTGGAGCTTAAGGGACAGGGTAACAGGAGAGGAGATTCAGGGATTCATGCAACATAAAAAAAGAAACGGAGAAATGAGTCGACCAAGAGAAAATATAAGCAAAAAGAAAAGCAAAAGTAGAAAGAAACAACAAAGAGATGAAGATTGTAGAAGAAGAAAGAGAGTTACCTAGAGAAGATTACAGTCTTTGATCAACATAGCTGAGAAGATGAAGGTCCGATGGTGGATGATCGGAAAACAACATTCAACATCGGCAACAGATGGACAGGCGGCCATGGATGATGAAGGTTTTTTGAGTGAGAAAGACTCTAGAGGAGTAAGAAGCGATGGAGGAAATGATATTTCCTATACACATCTCTCATCAGAAATGAGGTGCATTGGAGAAGCCAATGGTCGGACAAGGAAAGGGCGTGTCTTGGGATTAGGAAAGGGGCGGTCTTTGGGGGACAGCTGGGTATGGGAGGCAGATAATTAGGTGGGTGGATTTAAAGACGGATTCTTCAAGAAAGGGGCTATACGGGAGTTATATGTGGCTAGCCTATGTAATTAGATTTGGGAGAAGTGGCTACGAGGACAAATCGGCAGATCAGTATAAAGTGGCCATTAAATGGCTAAGGGTTAAATTGGAGAGGGATTGGAGTGTCTATTTGATGAAAAGGGTGATGGTTAGTATGGGGCTTAAGTGGGTCATGAGTGATGTAATTGTGTCTGGAATTTTAAGGGCCCAGTGAGTGCGTGTTACAGATGACCACATTTACAGGGCTAGGAGATGGAATTTGGGCTGTTCGATAGGCCCAATGAGTCTTGGAAAGCATTTATACTCATTCGGATCAGGTTGTGCTATTACATGTGTTTTGATGAGCAATTGTGTTATTGGACTGCAGCAATTGGGCTTTGACAGCGTCACTGAGCCATATCATGAGCTTGGTTGGACGGTTGGGCCATTATATTGGGCTGCTGGAGCAATTTTTAATTTACTCATAGGGCTAGTTTTTATATGGCATTTTTTAAATAGTCTTCATGTGTGACGACCCAAAAGGTCATCACCTGCTTTTCTCATTTCTTCTACACTTCCGAGACCTTGAAAACCTCATTCTATGTTGCCTCGATTTACGTGCGCGATCCGGGCATGTAGCCGGAAAGATTTTGTGATAGAAAATATGAATTCTATGAAGAATTTGGAGAAAATTATATAAATATTGATATAGTTGACTTCGGTCAACATTTTTAGTAAACGGACCTGGACCCGAGATTGGACGGTCCCGGAAGGTCCGTAGGAAAATATGGGACTTGGACATGCGTCCGGAGTCGAATTCTGAGGCCTAGAGCCCAAGTTATGAATTTGTCTGTGAAATTATTTTTCTGAAATTATTAATGAAAATGGAAAGGTAAATAGATTAAAAGAGCATGGTATCGGGCTCGTGTTTAGGTTCCGATGCTCGGTACAAGTTTTATATATTATTTAAGCACTTCCTGCAAAGTTTTACGGAATTTGAACATTGTTTGATGTGTCTTGAACCATGAGTTCCAAATTTGAAATTTTATGAAGTTTAAAAGAAGAAATCATGAATTTGAGGCTTAATTCTATATAAATGATGTATTTTGACGATTTGATCGCATGAGTGTCCGTAGGATATTTTTGAGGCTATGTCCATATTTGGTTTGGAGCCCCGAGGGCTCAGATGAGTTTTGAATAGGCCACGGGTTGGAATCACATTGTATTTTCCTAAAATAGAAAAAAAAACTAGGGCGTCATTCTACACGCTATCAACATCTTCTTGCTTGCCGTATTAGCAATTTTGTCAACGTCGTTTATTTAAAGAAGAAATTCCTTGTTTTTATTCTGAACAATAGTTAATACCTATTTCATCGTGCCGACTTCTAGGCCATTAACAACTTAAATAAATAAAACATTGTATACAAGCCAACTCCTGAAAAGTGAAAATCTTCCATCTTTGTGAAAACAAAAAAATAATAAAGCCAAGGAAGAGAAATTAGAACAAGTCCCACTATGTTTATTATTCCAAGAGTTTGGTATATCAGAGAAAGAGGAAACACCATATCTCCTTGAGATCATAGGGTACAAGTTCGAGAATCTTAGTTTGCTATGTCAAGCTTTTACTCATTCTTCTTTCCAAGAAAATTGTTGTGAGTCATACGAAAGGCTTGAATATGTGGGCAACTCTGTGCTAAATTTGCTAATAGCAAATGAAGATTACTTTCTCAGTTGACACGGCTGCGAGCCGCCAACTTTGATATAGAAAACAGTACACTCAGGATTTTTCACTTTTTATCACGAGCCTTCTTCTCTCCCAAGCCCTAGGAAGCCATTAAATCCCCCAAGCTTCAAGACCACTTGAGTAAGTAATTTCCCACTTACTTTCTTTACTTTTACTTCATTAATTAGCAAGTTTCTAAGCCTAAATCATGAAATCAAGGTAGAAACCATGGGTTTTGAGAAAAGTTAGATTTTTGATAAATTTTGGGTAGAACTTTGAGAAAACCATTTTTTATACCTCCAAACCAATTTGTATAGTATTTATTAATGTAATTGAACTAATTGTGATTAGATTCGAGCGAGTTGAAGCTTGAATTTTGAGGTAAAGTGATAGTTGAAGGTTAATTGGACTTCAAGGCTTTGAGGTAAGTGTTTGTTCTATCCTAGCTTGAGGGAATAGGATTATGTGCTATGTGCTTTGTGATCGAGTGCGGTGTATGGGCTGTGGTGACGAGCATCCATACACTGGCGTCTATCATGACCGTGAGTCGTTGTTTATACTTATTGTGAGACATATTTGAAGATAAATTGTTGAACCCTTGCCGGGTTGTAGAATTTCTATTGTTCTCCCTTGCCGGAACTCCTTATGAAGTGAGATATTGATTGCCCTTGCCAGGACTTTGTTATGATGATTATTGTGTCCCTTGCCGGGACGGTTCATAATTTACTGTTTTCATTCTCTGCCCTTAACTGTGATTACCATTTGGGTGAGGAAGAGTGATAATGCACGAAGGGTGATGTCGTGCCTTGATTTACTGTTTATGCACGAAGGTTCATGCCGTGCCTTGTTATTGATTATGCACGAAGGTTAATGTCGTGCCATATTATTGATTATGCACGAAAGATCATGTCGTGCCTTGTTATTGAACCATGTACGAAGGATCATGCCGTACCATGGATGTGAGGATGAGAGTAAAAGCACGAAGGGTGATGCCGTGCACTTTATTTGCTTATTTAGTGAGGATGAGAGTAAAAGCACGAAGGGTGATGCCGTGCACTTCATTTGCTATTTCGTTGACTTAATATTACTTGTTTCTCATTATACTTCTTTTCCTTGTTGATTTAATGACTGTTGTTAATTGTTGAGTTCTTCTGTGATATTCCTTATTGCGTTGTTACTTGATTATTTCTCGTTATCTTGTGGTATACATATATATAGAACTGCATAGGTTTATGTAAGTGTCTAGTCCTAGGCTTGTCACTACTTCGCCGGGATAGGCCAGGCACTTACCAGCACATGGGGTCGGTTGTGCTGATAATGCACTTATGTGCATTTTTGCACAGGTCTAGGATTCGATCAGGAGCAGCAGCAGTAGATCTTTTGCGTGGGAGTTGATCATATTTGAGACCGAGGTAGCTTGCAGGCGTCCGCAGGCCCGGCGTCTCTTCCTTTTATTTATGCTTTCAGCTGTAGTCTCCTTGTTCCGAGACAAACAGATTATGTTATATTTCTTTCAGACCTTTATGTGTAGTATTTATATAGTAGTTCGTGAGTTGGTGACTCCGCGTCTTGGGTAGAGGATTTCAGTACTATTTTTCCTTGAAACTACTTATTTCTATTTTTATAAAGTCTTCCGCACTTGTTTAATTAAGGTTATGTTTTGGTTGTTAAATTGAATATGAAATATTGAAAAAAAAACAGGATAGTGTGAATAAATTGGCTTGCCTAGCTATCGCGAGTAGGCGCTATCATGATCCCGATGTTGGGGGAAAATCCGCTCGATGCGGATGTGTATTGATTACCGGCAATTGAACAAAGTGACAATAAAGAATAAGTATCCACTGTCGAGGATTGATGATTTGTTTGACCAGCTCCAGGGAGCGAGGGTGTTCTCAAAGATAGACTTGAGGTCAGGCTACCATCAGCTGAAGATCAGGGCGGCTGACATTCCTAAGACAACCTGTCGCACTAGATTTGGGCATTATGATTTCTTGGTCATGTCCTTCGGGTTGACCAATGCCCCAGCAGCATTCATGGAGTTGATGAATCGGTTGTTCAGGCCTTACTTAGATCTGTTCGTGATAGTCTTTATAGATGACATCCTGGTATACTCCCACAGCCAGGAAGAGCACGAGCAGCACCTCAGAGTGGTTCTTCAGACTCTGAAGGATAATCACCTATATGCCTAGTTTTCGAAATGTGAGTTCTGGTTAAGTTCGGTGGCATTTCTGGGCCACATTATATTAGTGGAAGGTATTCAGGTGGACCCAAAAAAGATTGAGGCGGTCCATAATTGGCCTCGACCAGCTTCAATGACTGAGATCCGGAGTTTCTTGGGGTTAGCAGGTTACTACCGTCGATTTGTAGAGGGGTTTTCTTCTATTGCAGCCCCGATGACCAGGTTGACCCAGAAGGGTGCCCAGTTCCAGTGGTCAGAGGAGTGTGAGGCGAGCTTTCAGAAGCTCAAGACGGCCTTGACTACCGCACCAGTGCTGATACTACCAACGGGTGCAGGGCCTTATAAGTTTATTGTGACGCATCTCGTACAGGTCTTGGAGCGGTGTTGATGCAGGATGGTAAGGTTATCGCTTATGCTTCGAGATAACTAAAAATACATGAGAATAGTTATCCAGTCCATGATCTTGACTTAGCAGCTGTGGTTCATGCCTTAAAAATCTGGAGGCATTATCTATATGGAGTGACGTGTGAGGTGTACACTGATCACAAGAGCCTACAGTATTTGTTCAAGAAAAAGGAGTTTAAGCTACGACAGCGGAGATGGTTAGAGTTGCTGAAAGACTATAATGTTACTATCCTATACCATCCAGGTAAGGCCAATGTGGTGGCCGATGCATTGAGTAGAAAGTCTGCCAGCATGGGTAGTCTTGAATTTATTCCGGTCAGTCAGAGACCATTTGCTCTAGATGTCCAGGCCTTAGCCAACCGGTTCAGGAGATTAGACATTTCTGAGCCTAGCAGGGTGTTAGCCTGCACGGTCGCTCATTCTTCTCTATTAGAGCGTATCCGTGAGAGGCAATTTGATGATCCTTATTTGCGTGATTTGAGAGATACAGTACAGCGGGGAGGTGCACAAAGGTAAATCTAGATGATGATGGGGTATTGAGGTTGCAGGATCGAGTTTGTGTGCCTAATGTCGAAGGGATTAGAGAGTTAATCTTAGCGGAGGCCCACAGTTCGCGGTATTCAATTCACCCGGGCGCCGCGAAGATGTACCAGAACTTACGGTAGCACTATTGGTGGCGCAAAATGAAGAAAGATATCGTTGCATATGTCGCTCGGTGTCTAAATTGTCAGCAGGTGAAATATGAGAACCAGAGGCCTGGTGGTGTATTCTAGAGGATTGAGATTCCCGAGTGGAAAAGGGAGCGGATCACTATGGACTTCATTACGGGACTTCCTTTGACTCGGAGGAAATTTGATCACTCGGAGGAAAGTCAGCACACTTCATTCCAGTATCTGTCTCCTACTCATCAAAGAGATTAGCAGAGATTTACGTCAGAGAGATTGTTCGACTTCACGGGGTGCCGGTATCTATTATCTCTGATCGGGGTACACAATTTACCTCGCGGTTCTGGAGAGCGGTCCAGCAGGAGTTAGGCACCTAGGTTCAGCTGAGTACAGTTTTTTATCCTCAGATAGATGGTCAGTCCGAGAGGACTATTTAGATTCCAGAGGACATGCTTCGAGCCTGTGTCATTGACTTCGGAGGCTCGTGAGACCAGTTACTGCCACTAGCAGAGTTCTCCTACAATAACAGCTACCAGTCCAGCATCCAGATGGCCCCGTATGAGGCGTTGTATGGTAGGCGATGTCGATCTCCAGTCGGATGGTTTGAGCCTGGAGAGGCTCGGTTGTTGGGTACAGACTTAGTTCGGGAGGCCTTGGATAAGGTCAAGACTATCCAGCAGAGATTGTGTTCAGCGCAGTCCAGACAGAAGACTTATGCGGATCGTAAGGTTCGAGTTGTAGATTTCATGGTTGGTGAGCGAGTGTTTCTCCGAGTGTCGCCTATGAAGGGCGTGATGAGGTTCGGGAAGAAGGTCAAGCTCAGCCCTAGGTATATTGGCCCATTTGAGATTCTAGACCGAGTGGGAGGGGTGGCTTACAGACTAGCTCTGCCGCCTAGCTTATCAGCCGTGCATCCATTTTTTCATGTATCTATGCTTCGGAGATACCACGGCAATCACACACATGTGTTAGACTTCAGTACTGTCCAATTGGACAATGTTCTATCCTACGAGGAGGAGCCGGTGGCTATTTTAGACCGGCAGGTCCGACAGTTGAGGTTGAAGAGTTATCCTTCTGTGCGTGTTCAGTAGAGAGGTCAGCCTCCTAAGGCATCGACCTGGGAGTCCGAGTCTGATATGCGGAGCCGCTACCCACATTTGTTCCCCGACTCAAGTACTTCTTTCTCTTGTCCGTTCGAGGACGAACGGTTGTTTTAGAGGTGGAGGATGTGACGACCCAAAGGGTCATCACCTGCATTCCTCATTTGTTCTACACTTTCGAGGCCTTGAAAACCTCATTCTATGTTGCCTCGATTTACGTGCGTTATCCGGGCATGTAGCCGGAAAGATTTTGTGATAGAAAATATGAATTATATGAAGAATTTGGAGAAAAATGATATTAATATTGATATAGTAGACTTCGGTCAACATTTTTGTTAAACAGACCTGGACCCGAGATTGGACGGTCCCGGAAGGTCCGTAGGAAAATATGGGACTTGGACATGCGTCCGGAGTCGAATTCTGAGGCGTAGAGCCCAAGTTATGAATTTTTCTGTGAAATTATTTTTCTGAAATCATTAATGAAAATGGAAAGGAAAATTGATTAAAAGACCATGGTATCGGGCTCGTGTTTTGGTTCCGACGCCCGGTACAAGTTTTATATATTATTTAAGCACTTCCTGCAAAGTTTTACGGAATTTGAACGTCGTTTGATGTGTTTTGAACCATGATTTCGGAATTTGAAAGTTTATTAAGTTTAAAACAAGAAATCATGAATTTGAGGCTTAATTCTATATAAATGATGTATTTTAACGATTTTATCGCATGAGTAAGTCCGTAGGATATTTTTGAGGCTATGTCCATATTTGGTTTGGAGCCCCGAGGGCTCAGATGAGTTTTGAATAGGCCACGGGTTGGAAACACATTGTATTTTCCTAAAATAGAAAAAAAAACTAGGGCGTCATTCTACACGCTATCAACATCTTCTTGCTTGCCGTATTAGCAATTTTGTCAACGTCGTTTATTTAAAGAAGAAATTCCTTGTTTTAATTCTGAACAACAGTTAATACCTATTTCATCGTGCCGAATTCTAGGCCATTAACAACTTAAATAAATAAAACATTGTATACAAGCCAACTCCTGAAAAGTGAAAATCTTCCATCTTTGTGAAAACAAAACAATAATAAAGCCAAGGAAGAGAAATTAGAACAAGTACCACTATGTTTATTATTCCAAGAGTTTGATATATCAGAGAAAGACGAAACAGCATATCTCCTTGAGATCATAGGGTACAAGTTCGAGAATCTTTGTTTCCTATGTCAAGCTTTTACTCATTCTTCTTTCCAAGAAAATTGTTGTGAGTCATACGAAAGGCTTGAATATGTGGGAAACTCTGTGCTAAATTTGCTAATAGCAAAAGAAGATTACTTTCTCAGTTGACACGGCTGTGAGCCGCCAACGTTGATATAGAAAACAGTACACTCGGGATTTTTCACTTTTTATCACGAGCCTTCTTCTCTCCCAAGCCCTAGGAAGCCATTAAAGCCCCCAAGCTTCAAGACCACTTGAGTAAGTAATTTCCCACTTGCCTTCTTTACTTTTACTTCATTAATTAGCAAGTTTCTAAGCCTAAATCATGAAATCAAGGTAGAAACTATGGGTTTTGAGAAAAGTTAGATTTTTGATAAATTTTGGGTAGAACTTTGAGAAAACCATTTTTTATGCATCCAAACCAATTTGTATAGTATTTATTAATGTAATTGAACCAATTGTGATTAGATTCGAGCGAGTTGAAGGTTGAATTTTGAGGTAAAGCGATAGTTGAAGGTAATTGGACTTCAAGGATTTGAGGTAAGTGTTTGTTGTATCCTAGCTTGAGGGAATAGGATTATATGCTATGTGCTATGTGATCGAGTGCGGTCTATGGGATGTGGTGACGAGCATCCATACACTGGCGCCTAGCATGACCGTGAGTCATTTTTTATACATGTTGTGAGACATATTTGAAGATAAATTGTTGAACCCTTGCCGGGTTGTAGAATTTCTATTGTTCTCCCTTGCCGGGACTCGTTGTGATGTGAGATATTGATTGCCCTTGTCGAGACTTTGTTGTGATGATTATTGTGTCCCTTGCCGGGACGGTTCATGATTTACTGTTTTTATTCTCTGCCCTTAACTGTGATTGTCATTTGGGTGAGGAAGAGTGATAATGCACGACGGGTGATGTCGTGCCTTGATTTACTATTTATGCACGAAGGTTAATGCCGTGCCTTGTTATTGATTATGCACGAAGGTTAATGTCGTGCCATATTATTGATTATGCATGAAGGATCATGCCATGCCTTGTTATTGAACCATATATGAAGGATCATGCCGTACCATGGATGTGAGGATAAGAGTGAAAGCACGAAGGGTGATGCCGTGCACTTTATTTGCTTATTTGGTGAGGATGAGAGTAAAAGCACGAAGGGTGATGCCGTGCACTTCATTTGCTATTTCGTTGACTTAATATTACTTGTTTCTCATTATACTTGTTTTCCTTGTTGATTTAATGACTGTTGTTAACTGTTGAGTTCTTCTGTGATATTCCTTATTGTGTTGTTACTTGATTATTTCTCGTTATCTTGTGGTATACATATATATAGAACTGCACAGGTTTATGTGGGTGTCTGGTCCTAGGCTAGTCACTACTTCGCCGGGATAGGCCAGGCACTTACCAGAACATGGGGTCGGTTGTGCTGATACAGCACTTTTGTGCGTTTTTGCACAGGTCCAGGATTCGATCAGGAGCAGCAGCAGTAGATCTTTTGCGTGTGAGTTGATCATATTTGAGACTGAGGTAGCTTGAAGGCGTCCGCAGGCCCGGTGTCTCTTCCTTTTATTTATGCTATCAGCTGTAGTCTCCTTGTTCCGAGACAAACAGATTATGTTATATTTCTTTCAGACCTTTATGTGTAGTATTCATATAGTAGTTCGTGAGTTGGTGACTCCACGTCTTGGGTAGAGGATTTCAGTACTATTTTACCTTGAAACTGCTTATTGCTATTTTTATAAAGTCTTCCGCACTTGTTTAATTAAGGTTATGTTTTGGTTGTTAAATTGAATATGAAATATTGCAAAAAGTGGATAGTGTGAATAAATTGGCTTGCCTAGCTATCGCGAGTAGGCGCCATCACGATCCCGATGTTGGGGGAAAATCTGGGTCGTGAGATCGTTTTTTAGCACACTGCTTAATGATGATCATATGTATTATGTCGTACGCAATATTTATTTTGACATCTCTTTAGACATCACGACATTATTTGTATTTATTTTTTAGATTATATATAAAAACTAGCCCTAGACACTGCCACATGGATTACTAGAAAAAAAACCCCAACCAAAAACCAAAACCCTACGCCTAGAGAGAGAAGCTCTGGGCGATTTCAGGCGATTAGAGAGACAAAGCTGATTTTTGGCCTTTAATGGCCAATCCGGCCGGCGGCCAGCCTCCCACTGTGGCTGGGCTGCCTCCCTCCAACTCGACCCAGCCCCAACCGTCCCCTAAAAATCCTTCACAGCCACTTAATTATGCCAATGTAGTGAAGAACGTGACTGCTGAAACGGCCATGCATGCTCGTAAGCCTAACGTTGAGCCTATTCAACTTCGCGGGGCAAATAACTTTCAAGGACATCCATTGTTCGTGTTTACTGAGGAAGAAGTTGAACATATGAACATAATTGAAGGTTTGAACTATGCTGTAGTTTGCAAATTTTCATATGGTTGGCCAGATATTAATGAGCTTCGTAGAACTATACCATTGCAATGTGGCATTAAGGCTGAGTGGAATATTGGCTTTTTACGTGAAAGGCATATTTTAATTAGGATGACATTATGGCAAGACTATGTTGAATTTTCATCTAAGAGTGTCTATTATCTTAAGGATAAGTATGGTGAGGAGTAGCAATTGAGAACTCTTATTTATGATGTTAAATTCAAGCCAGGGGACGAAACTCCCAAAGTCATGACTAGGATTTCATTCCCAATGAGAATTCCAAAGTCATAGGGGGTAAGTTGTGGGCAAATCAGATTGAAGAGGAAGAAGAAGATGGGCAAATACCTGATATGCTAAAGAGTGATGATGAAAAAGAGGCACATGAAGAAGATGATGAAGAGCAGAATGAGAAAGGGGGCAAAAACTCAACCGAAGTTCCAAATGCAGATATGATCAATATTATTTATCCAGGAGGAACAACTATACTAGCACTTCCAGCAGTCATATCAAATACTGACAGAGAAGGAGAACAAAGAGAAGATGCACATAACAGTGGTAATAAAGTTACCGCAACTCCCATTTCTATAGGAGAACAGGCAGAAGTTACATACAAGAAAATTGCTGAGAATGTTCCAGCAATCCATACCTCAGCAATTGCAGCACAAAGGCACACACAAGAAGGACAGGGCAAGATAGTTAAAAGCCAATAAGGGAGAGTGGTGGAGACAGGTATCAATCAAGGAGATGCAGAAATGCAGCAAGCAACAAAAAGCACTGATAGAGACATGGATGAGGAGTCAACAGCTCAGAATTTTCTTAATGTAGCTAGAAAAGGCGACTTGCCCCCTAGAGATATAGCTAAGTCTGCAACTAAGGGGAGGAAGAAGCAAGTCAAAGAAACTTCTAATGCACCAGCAGGAGGAGTCACAACTAGGAGAGCACTATCTAAATCCCAAAATCATTAATGGATGCCCTAATTTGGAATATAAGATCAGTGAACACAAGACAAGCATTTGAAAGGATTATTACAATGCATAGAGAACATAATTTTGAATTCATAGGGGTCCTGGAACCTTTGGAGCAGTCTAGCAAGATAGAGAGATACATGGCAAGGATTGGGATGGCTCAAGCAATTGTCAATGTCTCCAACAAAATCTGGGCTTTTATTGATGAAGTATTTGAAGTAGATATTTTATACAACATGGCACAACAACTCACTCTAAGGATATTCCATACAGAAACTCATGTGGAATTAGTTCTTACACTTGTTTATGCTAAATATGACCATTTGGAGAGGATAGAACTATGGGATACTTTATATGCAATGGCATCTGATATGAGAGTTACATGGCTTGTAGGAGGGGACTTCAATCTGATATGGGATGAAGAGGAGAAGTATGGAGGACTCCCAGTATCTATTAATGAGGTAGATGACTTCAGGCATTGCATCAACACTTGTAACTTGTCAGATTTGGGCTTTAAAGGAAGCATATATACTTGGTGGAATGGGAGATCAGAAGAAGACTGCATATTCAAAAGGTTAGCTAGATGTTTTGGGAATGGAGAGCTTCAACAGACCTTCCTAGGGCTAGAGATTACACATCTGTCCAAGACAGGATCTGATCACAGACCATTGCTAGTGAAATGTGATATAGAGACTCCTCCAGTGAAGAAGTCATTCAGATTCCTAAATTTCTGGGTTAAACATGACACATTTAAAGATGTAGTCAAGGAAAACTGGTCTGCAGATTTTAGTGCTAGCCCCTTTGTGCTTTTGAATTTCAAGTTAAAAAATCTGAAAAAAGCACTGTCACTATGGAGTAAAACTACTTATGGGGATATGTTCCAGAAAATTCACAGTCTGGAAGAAGTTGTTCTGGTGCATGAAAGACAGTTTGAGGTAAGTCCAACTATGGAGAATTGGTAGAGATTACATAAGGTACAGTCTGAAATGATAAAGTACCTTTCATTAGAAGAGGAATTTTGGAGACAAAAAGCTGGAATGATATGGTTTGCTGATGGGGATAAGAATTCCAAGTTCTTTCAAAAACAAATGAATGGGAGAATGAAGAAATTGAAGCTGCACAGAATACAGGATAGCAGGGGAGACTGAATTGAAGAAGATGATCTTATAGCTGAGGAGGCAACAAAATTCTTCAAAGATCAATTTGTAGAAACAGAAACGCCTACAGCATTTGATATTCAAAATCATGTGCCTACTATGATAGATGAAGCCCAAAACGAACTTCTTCTAGATACGCCTACAACATAAGAGGTGAAACAGGCAGTAATGGGATTAAGTGGAGATTCAGCTGGAGGTCCAGATGGCTTTACTGGTGCTTTTTATCAATCTTGCTGGGAAATTATAGAAGATGATGTATTTGATATGGTGAGATCCTTCATATGTGGAAAACAATTACCCAAATGTGTAACTCATACAAATTTGGTATTGCTGCCAAAGAAGAAGGAGGTGATTACATTTGCAGATTTGAGGCCAATCAGCTTAAGCAACATTTTGAACAAGATCTTCTCTAGGGTTATTCATGAGAGACTAGTTGATGTTTTGCCTAGGTTGATATCTTATGAACATGCTGGATTTGTCAAAGGGATAAATATTATAGAGAATGTATTATTAACATAGGAGATTATTACAGATATCAGATTGAGGACTAAGGCTGCTCCTAATGTAGTTATTAAGCTAGACATCGCTAAAGCTTATGATAGACTATCCTGGTTATTTCTGACAAACAACTTGAGGAGAATGGGCTTTTCAGAAGGCTTTATAGGCATGATCTATGATTTGGTGGGGAACAATTGGTACTCTATTCTGATTAATGGCCAACCTTAAGGTTTTTTTCATTCTGCAAGGGGTGTTAAGGAAGGGGATCCTTTATCTCCTACACTGTTTATATTGGCTACTGAAGCTCTATCTAGAGGGCTGAATTCTCTTCATTCTAATCCTAATTTATGTCGATTTGGATTTCCTAAATGGAGCCCAAGAATTAATCATTTGTCCTATGCTGATGATACTATAATGTTCTGTTCAGTAGATGAAACTTCTCTAAGTCTGATGATGGATGTGCTACATGACTATGAAAGATCCTTAGGTCAGTTGGTGAACAAGGCAAAATCAACTATATTTCTA
Source organism: Nicotiana noctiflora (assembly GCA_032618575.1). Classification (NCBI taxonomy): domain Eukaryota; kingdom Viridiplantae; phylum Streptophyta; class Magnoliopsida; order Solanales; family Solanaceae; genus Nicotiana; species Nicotiana noctiflora. The sequence goes on from JASVEL010008599.1 coordinate 104,001, forward strand.
CATCATCTTGCAGATTTGGAAGTGGTAGAAAAGGTAGAGAGGGTAACAAGGATCAAGAAGCAAGAGTTTCCTTTTACATATCTGGGTTGTCCTATCTTTTATGCTAGGAGGAGAATGGATTATTATCAGGGGCTAATTTCTAAGATCATGGACAAACTTCAAACATGGAAAGGAATATTACTATCAATAGGAGGAAGAGTTGTTCTTATTCAAAGTTTATTACGAAGTATGCCAATGCATTTACTATCAGCAGTAAACCCACCAAGTTATGTGCTTACTAAACTTCACAAGATTTTTGCTAGATTCTTTTGGAGCAGTAATGTGGGGGTTAATTCAAGGCATTGGGCTTCTTGGAACACACTTTGCATGCCCTATGAGGAAGGAGGCATAGGCTTCAGGTCACAACATGATGTGTTAAAGGCTCTATTTTGTAAATTATGGTGGAATTTCAGAACTAAGCCTAGTCTTTGGAGTGTCTTTATGAGTAACAAATACTGCAAGAAAACAAATGCAGTAATTGTTCCATGGAAGGAAAAGTCTCATATAACGACCCGGCCGGTCGTTTTAGAAAATTACGCCCCAATCCCCAATTTAACTGTTCCCCTAAATTCATTTCTGCTATTGTGGTTTGCCGGGAGAGTCGGTTCTGAAATTTGGAGCATTTTGGGACACTTAGTCCTTTAATGAGAGCTTTAAAGCTAGAAAATGATCCGTAGCCGGAACAGTGTTAAGACGATCTCGGAACGGAAATCCGATGGTTCCATTAGCTCCGTTAGGTGATTTCGGGGTTGGGAGCGTGGTCGGAATGTACTTTGGAGGTCCGTAGCTCAATTAGGCTTGAAATGCCGAAGATTGAAATTTTGGCGAATCCGAACGATAGGTGAGATTTTGATCCGGGAGTCGGAATGGAATTTCGATAATTTCTGTAGCTTCGTTATGTGATTTTGGATATGTTCGCAAATTTTCAGGTCATTTGGACGTCGTTTGGTCGGGTTTTGGGTTGAATGTTAGTTTTGAAAGTTTTAAAGAAACTTAGGCTTGAATCCGTGTGTAATTGGTGATTTTGATGTTTAGGATGGTGTTTTTATGATTGGAACAAGTTCGTATCGTGTTTTGGAGTATGTTGGTGGTTTTCGTTGGGGTCCCGGGGCCTCGGAATGAATTCGGACCATCAACCTGGCATTTTGGAACCTTAAAAGGTGCAGAAAATTGCAGCATCAGTGCAGCAGGATTTTGGCCTTCGCGTTCGCGAGGCATGGGCCGCGTTCGCGAAGGCTTGGCAGAGTAAAGCATCGCGTTCGCGAGAAGGGGTGTCGCGTTCGCGTAGGCAAGGTAAGGTGAAGCTTTGTGTTCGCGTGACTTGGAGTCGCGATCGCGTAGAAGAAAAGGGGAGAGCTTCGCGTTCGCGTGGGAGTGTACGCGTTCGCGAAGAGGAAGGACCCGGCGGCTGGGAGATTGTTCATCGCGAACGCGTGGTGGAGCGCCGCGTTCGCGAAGGGTAAACTGGAGCTGAGTATCGCGAACACGTGGGATGGCGTCGCGTTCGCAAAGAGGAAGTTGTGCTGTTCATCGCGAATGCGTGAAGCCCATCGCGAACGCAATGAGCAATGGGGTCTGGCAGTGAGCTTAAGTTCAGAACATAACACCCGCGACCCCCATACACAAAAATGCCATTTTTGAGCTCCAAGAGAGGATTTTGAAGGGGAAACGTTGGGATATCATCGGGAAATCATCGGGGGTAAGTTTCTTGACCTTAATTCGTTGGTTTATCATGAAATCCGTGATTATTTCACTGAAATTGGGAGATTAAAGGTGGGTTTGAGCCCTAGGCTTAAATGTTAGAAAATCTCTGATTTGAGTAGGCAAATGGAGTCCGATTTTGGTAAATTTTATATGCCTAGACTCGTATTGAGATAAGGAACCCGAATATATAACTTTCGTGATTTTTCGATAAGCGTACCGAAAGTCGGGTTTTGGCAACTTGTGGGTTTTGGTGTATTTTGAGTTATTTTGATTGGGTAATGCCCAATTGGCCTATTTTGATGTGATTCTATTGATTTTTATCGGATACTACACTTGTGGAGGCCGACATTAGCGGCAAGAGGGTTATTTCTTAGCGGTTTTGTACCGGAATTGAGGTAAGTGGCTTGTCTAACCTCATGTGGGGGACTTCCACCCCTAAGATATTATGTGACACTTTAAATGCCTTGTACGCGAGGTGACGGGCATGTACATGCGCTGGTTGTTGAACACATACTCTACTTAAAATACTCGATGAGTGATATTCCCGTTTTTAGCTGTTAAATTCGATATGTCTACCCGGTAGTAGTTAGAAAAGCATGATTAGGTAGTGTTTAACTGTCTAGTTGCCTAATTGTCTTACTTGAGTTTTTCTTGGTAATCGCTGGTGCTATCTATCGGCGAAGTTATGGTTAAGCATATTATACTTCTCTCTGTGTATTTCTTCTACTTGTATTGTTGTGGACTACGCGTTCGATTGCCGAGATCCTGAGATTATTGAAATGTGGACTACGGGTTTGATTCCCGAGATCTTGAGATTATTGAAATGTGGACTACGGGTTCGATTCCTGAGATCCTGAGATTTATTGGTAGGGACTACGGGTTTGATTCCCGAGATCCTGAGTTATTGGTAGGGACTGCGGGTTCGATTCCCGGAGATCCTGAGTTATTGAGATATTTTTGAGACATGGGCTGCGGGTTCGATTCCCGGAGACCCGGAGGTACTGAGAATGGGACTGTGGGTTCAATTCCCACAGGTCCCGGATCTGTTTTATTGAGTTGGTTATTTGTTGTTAGCTTAATTGTAGACAGTTGCAGTAATCATCTTATTGTTGTTATTTCGGAAATTATTATCATTTAAAGTGTTTATTTTTGTTATCATCATTATATTATTGTTTCTCAGTAGGGCCCTGACCTTCCTCGTAACTACTCCATCGAGGTTAGGCTTTGCACTTACTGAGTACCGCCGTGGTATACTCATGCTACTCTTCTGCACACTTTTTGTTGTGCAGATCCAGGTACATCAGAGCAGGCTCGTGCTAGGTGATTCCGCAGCTTTCTGGGAGACTTCGAGGTATGATCTGCTACGTCCGCGGATCCGGAGGCTTCCTTTCTATTCTAGTAGTACTAGTTGACATTTTTCTTCATTTCGTTGTTAGATACCCTTTACACATAGAGCCACAGTTGTATATTCTCTTTTAGTCTGTGTTACCGTGGGATTCCGGATCTTGGTAGTGTTTTATTCATTGTGTGACGGGTGTATGTGCCAAGCGGCACGGATTACATATCTTTTTATGTTATTTTTCCGCTGTTTCTTATTTAAGTGTTTATAGCTTGTATATTCCGCAACGTGTTAGGCTTACCTAGTCGTGGGGACTGGGTGCCATCACGACATGTTCACAATTGGTGAACTAGGGTCGTGACAAGTTGGTATCCGAGCTCTAGGTTCATAGGAGTCACGGGACACAGACCGGTTACTTAGAGTCTCGCTGATCGATACGGAGACGTCTGTATTTATCTACGAGGGGCTATGTAACTATTTAGGAAACTCTTCATTTCTTTTGGATTCCTTGTCGTGCGACATTCTTGGCATCAAAAATCTAAACTACTGCTTTCTATTCTCTCACAGATGGTGAGGACACGAGCTACTCGCGATGATCAGGTACCCGCGCCCCCTGTTGCCGCCGTCAGAGGCCGGGGCGGAGGTAGAGGACGAGGACGCGCCCGAGGTGCATCCACAGCACCCGCGCGCGCTGCCGCTAAGGTGCTACAGGTAGACCAGGTTGGAGCGCAGGCACCTCGTACACCGACTACAGCTGCTACTACTCCAGCACTACAAGAGACCCTGGCCCAGTTCATATTTAGTATGTATACCACTTTAGTTCAGGCAGGACTGCTTCCTCTCGTCGCAGCTACATCTCAGGCCGGGGGAGGGGCCCAAACTCCTGCAGCCGTTACACCGGAGCAGCGTGTGCTAGTGGGACAGGTTCCGGATGTTTTGGTTATGCCTCCTGCCACCCCAGCACAACCCGGAGGTGGACCAGCTGCCTCTGAGGACGAGCAGAATAGATTGGAGAGGTTCAAGAAATATGACCCTCTAGTGTTTAGTGGTTTGGCTTCAGATGATGCATTGGGTTTTCTAGAGGAGTGTCATCGTATTCTTCGTACTATGGGGATTGTGGAGACCAGCGGGGTTTCCTTCACTGCTTTTCAGTTTCGTGGGCCGCTTATGATTGGTGGCGCACGTATGAGTTGGATAGTCCAGAGGAGTCTGCTTCATTGACTTGGACGCAGTTTTCAGATCTGTTTTTGAGGGAGTTTGTTCCACATAGCCTTAGGGATTCTTGGCGCTCGGAGTTTGAGTGGTTGCGACAGGGCTCCATGTCAGTATCGGAGTATGCTATCAGTTTCACCCGCCTAGCCAGGCATGCACCGGCTTTGGTAGCCACGGTTCGGGAGCGAGTGCGGAGATTTATTGAGGGCCTTGTTCCGCCTATCCGATCCAGCATGGCCGGAGAGCTTGAGACAGATATATCTTATCAGCAGGCAGTTAGCATTGCCAAGAGGATCGAGAGTATGCTCCCTAGAGAGCGGAGAGAGAGAGAGGCCAAGAGGTCTCGTGAGTCGGGCCATTTCTCTGGTGCTCGCACTTCATCAGCCGGTCGCTTTGGCAGGGGTTAATCCGGCCGACCAGTTCACTCAGCATTGCCCGCAGCCGGTAGTACTCCAGGTCTTCCAGCACCGCAGGAGCCTTATTATGCTTCCCCAGTTTCCAGTGCACCTCCTGCGCGGGGTCCTTCCAGTGGTCAGACTAGTGGGGGTGAGGCTGGTCTGTCACAGCCACCGCGTCCTCCCAGAGCTTGTTTTGAGTGCGGGGATACTCGCCACCAGGTTAGGGAGTGCCCCACGCGCAGGAGAGGAGCCCCTCATCAGTCATCACAACATCCGCGTGGTTCTCAGGGCCAGCAGGCTATCATTCCAGCCCCAGCTGCCACTCCACCTGCCCAGCCAGCCAGGGGCGGGGGTCAGGGTTCTAGAGGCCGCCCTCGAGAGGGGGGACAGGCTAGATTCTATGCTATTCCTGATCGCGCTGCGGCTGTTGCATCCGATTCTGTTATCATAGGTATTATTCTGGTTAGTCACAGGGAGGCATCGGTTCTATTCGACCCTGGTTCCACTTTTTCATATGTGTCTTCTTACTTTGCTTCTCATCTGGGTGTGCCTCGGGATTCTTTGAGTGCCCCCATTTATGTTTCCACTCCGGTGGGTGATTCTTTGGTCGTGGACCGTGTATATCGGTCGTGTTTGGTTACCATTTGTGATTTTGAGACCAGGAGCGGATTTATTGTTGCTCGGGATGGTCGATTTTGATATTATTCTGGGTATGGACTGGTTGTCGCCCCATTATATTATTCTTGATTGTCACGCCAAGACCATGACGCTGGCTATGCCAGGCATTCCACGTATTGAGTGGAGTGGTACTCTAGATCATACCCCTAGCCGTGTTATTTCTTTTCTCAGAGCTCAGCGTATGGTTGAGAAGGGGTGTGCTGCTTATCTAGCCTATGTGCGGGACGTCAGTATTGACACTCCCTCTATTGATTATGTTCATGTGGTACGTGACTTTGCTGATGTATTTCTAACTGATCTTCCGGGCATGCCGCCCGACAGAGATATTGACTTTGCTATTGACTTGTTGCCGGGCACTCAGCCCATTTCTATTCCACCGTATCGTATGGCTCCTCCTGAGTTGAAGGAGTTGAAGGATCAGTTACAGGAGTTATTGGGCAAGGGTTTTATTCGACCCAGTGTTTCGCCTTGGGGTGCCCCTGTATTGTTTGTGAAGAAAAAGGACGGTTCTATGCGTATGTGTATTGACTATCGTCAGCTGAACAAGGTTACAGTGAAGAACCGGTATCCTTTGCCCCGTATTGATGATTTATTTGACCAGCTACAGGGCGCACATGTGTTTTCTAAGATTGATTTGCGCTCTGGGTATCACCAGCTGAAGATTCGGGAGCGCCTTTAGGACCCGGTATGGTCACTATGAGTTCCTCGTGATGTCTTTTGGGATGACTAATGCCCCAGCAGCCTTTATGCATTTGATGCACAGTGTGTTCAGGCCTTATCTGGACTCGTTCGTGATTGTCTTCATTGATGATATTCTAGTATATTCCCGGAGCCGGGAAGAGCACGAGCAGCATTTGAGGATAGTGCTTCAGATTCTGAGGGAGAAGCAGCTTTATGCCAAGTTCTCTAAATGTGAATTCTGGTTGAGTTCGGTGGCATTTTTGGGCCACGTGGTGTCGAGTGATGGTATTCGAGTAGATCCGAGGAAGGTGGAGGCCGTGCAGAGTTGGCCCAGACCCTCCTCCGCTACTGAGATTCGTAGTTTCCTTGGTTTGGCGGGCTATTACCGTCGTTTCGTAGAGGGGTTCTCTTCGATTGCAGCACCTATGACCAGATTGACCCAAAAGGGTGCCCCTTTCCAGTGGACAGACGAGTGTGAGGCGAGCTTTCAGAAGCTCAAGACAGCTTTGACTTCGGCCCCTATATTGATGTTACCTACAGGTTCGGGGTCCTATACTATATATTGTGATGCCTCACGAGTTGGACTCGGTGCGGTATTGATGCAGGACGGCAGGGTGATTGCCTACGCGTCGAGACAGCTGAAGGTGCATGAGAAGAATTACCCTGTTCATGATTTGGAGCTAGCTGCCATTGTTCACGCCTTGAAAATTTGGCGTCATTATTTATATGGGGTTCCTTGTGAGATCTACACCGATCACCGGAGCTTGCAGCACTTGCTTAAGCAGAAGGACCTGAATATGCGTTAGAGGAGATGGTTGGAGCTACTGAAGGACTATGATATTACTATTCTCTATCATCCAGGCAAGGCTAATGTGGTTGTCGATGTCTTGAGTCGTCGGGCAGAGAGTTTGGGGAGTTTGACGTATCTACCAGCTTCGAAGAGGCCAATGGCGATGAATGTTCAGGATTTAGGCAGACAGTTTGTTAGACTGGATCTTTCGGAGCCCAGCCGGGTTCTGGCTTGTGTGATTTCTCGGTCTTCTCTATTTAACCGCATCAGAGAGCGTCAGTTTGACGACCCTCATTTGCTTGTCCTCTAGGATAGAGTTCGGCGTGGTGATGCTCGAGATGTTACCATCATAGATGATGGAGTTATGAGGATGCAAGGGCGCATCTGTGTGCCCAATGTAGATGATCTTCGAGAGCTGATTCTAGCAGAGGCCCATAGCTCGCGGTATTCCATCCATCCGGGAGCCGCGAAGATGTATCAGGACTTGAAACAGCATTACTGGTGGAGGCGGATGAAGAGGGATATAGTTGACTATGTTTCTAGATGCCTCAACTGCCAGCAGGTGAAGTATGAGCATCAGCGTCCGGGTGGATTGATGCAGCAAATTGAGATTCCCGAGTGGAAATGGGAGCGCGTTACCATGGACTTTGTATCTAGACTTCCACAGACGGTTAGGAAGTTTGATTCCATTTGGGTTATTGTGGATCGGCTGACCAAGTCCGCTCATTTTATACCGGTGAGCACTACATATTCATCGGAGCGACCGGCGGAGATCTATATCAGGGAGGTAGTTCGGCTGCATGGTATTCCAGTTTCCATCATTTCAGATAGAGGCACTCAGTTCACTTCACGGTTCCGGAGAGCTGTACAGCGGGAGTTAGGTACTCGGGTGGAGCTGAGCACAGCATTTCACCCCCAGACTGATGGGCAGTCCGAGCGCACTATTCGGATTTTGGAGGATATGCTCCGTGCGTGCGTGATTGAGTTTGGAGGTTCATGGGATCACCTCTTGCCACTGGCGGAGTTTGCTTATAACAACAGCTACCAGTCTAGTATTCATATGGCACCGTATGAGGCCCTATATGGTAGGAGGTGCAGGTCTCCCGTGGGTTGGTTTGAGCCGGGCGAGGCCAGGTTGCTAGGTACTGATATGGTTTAGGATGCTATGGACAAGGTCAAGGTAATTCAGGACAGACTTCGTGCAGCCCAGTCTAGATAGAAGAGTTATGCGGACAAGAAGGTTCGCGATGTGGCTTTTATGGTTGGCGAGCGGGTTCTACTTCGAGTCTTGCCCATGAAGGGCGTTATGATGTTTGGGAAAAAAAGAAAGCTGAGTCCTAGATTTATTGGCCCTTTTGAGATTTTGAGGCGTGTTGGGGAGGTTGCTTATGAGTTGGCCTTACCTCCCAGCCTAGCCGGAGTTCACCCCGTATTTCATGTCTCCATGCTTCGGAGATACCATGGTGACCCGTCGCATGTGTTGGATTTCACTTCTGTTCAGCTAGACAAGGATCTGTCTTATGTTGAGGAGCCAGTAGCCATTCTAGACAGGCAGGTCAGAAAGCTAAGGTCAAAGAACATCGCTTCGGTAAAGGTTCAGTGGCGGGCCAGCCGATCGAGGAGGCGACTTGGGAGACATAGCAGGATATGCGCAGCCAGTACCCTCATCTTTTCACTACTCCAGGTATGTTTTCTATGCTCGTTCGAGGACGAACAAATCTTTTAAGTGTGGGAAGATGTAACGACCCGGCCGGTCATTTTAGAAAATTACGCCCCAATCCCCAATTTAACTGTTCCCCTAAGTTCATTTCTCTGCTATTGTGGTTTGCCGGGAGAGTCGGTTCTGAAATTTGGAGCATTTTGGGACACTTAGTCCCTAAATGAGAGCTTTAAAGCTAAAAAATGGTCCGCAGCCGGAACATTGTTAAGACGATCTCGGAACGGAAATCCGATGGTTCCATTAGCTCCGTAAGGTGATTTCGGGGTTGGGAGCGCTGTCGGAATGTACTTTGGAGGTCCGTAGCTCAATTAGGCTTGAAATGCCGAAGATTGAAATTTTGGCGAATCCGAACGATAGGTGAGATTTTGATCCGGGAGTCGGAATGGAATTCCGACAATTTCTGAAGCTTCGTTATGTGATTTTGGATATGTCCGCATATTTTTAGGTCATTTGGATGTCGTGTGGTCGGGTTTTGGGTTGAATGTTAGTTTTGAAAGTTTTGAAGAAACTTAGGCTTGAATCCGTGTGTAATTGGTGATTTTGATGTTTAGGATGGTGTTTTTGTGATTGGAACAAGTTCGTATCGTGTTTTGGAGTATGTTGGTGGTTTTTGTTGGGGTCCCGGGGGCCTCGGGAGGATGTCGGACCATGGATCGGGCATTTTGAACTTGGAAAAGGCCTGCTGTAAATTGCAGGTTACTGCCCAGGCATTAAGCCTTCGCGTTCGCGAGGCATGGGCCGCTTTCGCGAAGGCTTGGCAGAGTAAAGCATCGCGTTCGCTAGAAGGGGTGTCGCGTTCGCGTAGGCAAGGTAAGGTGAAGCTTCGCGTTCGCGTGACTTGGAGTTGCGATCGCGTAGAATAAAAGGGGAGAGCTTCGCGTTCGCGTGGGAGTGTACGCGTTCGCGAAGAGGAAGGACCCGGCGGCTGGGAGATTGTTCATCGCGAACGCGTGGTGGAGCGTCGCGTTCGCGAAGGGTAAACTGGAGCTGAGTATCGCGAATGCGTGGGATGGCGTCGTGTTCGCGAAGAGGAAGTTGGGCTGTTCATCGCGAACGCGTGAAGCCCATCGCGAACGCGATGACCAATGGGGTCTGGCAGTGAGCTTAAGTTCAGAACATAACACCCGCGACCCCCATACACAAAAACGCTATTTTTGAGCTCCAAGAGAGGATTTTGATGGGGAAACGCTGGGATATAATCGGGAAATCATCGGGGGTAAGTTTCTTGACATTAATTCGTTGGTTTATCATGAAATCCGTGATTATTTCACTGAAATTGGGAGATTAAAGGTGGGTTTGAGCCCTTGGCCTAAATGTTAGAAAATCTCTAATTTGAGTAGGCAAATGGAGTCCGATTTTGGTAAATTTTATATGCCTAGACTCGTATTGAGATAAGGAATGCGAATATATAATTTTCATTATTTTTCGATAAGCGTACCAAAAGTCGGGTTTTGGCAACTTGTGGGTTTTGGTGTATTTTGAGTTATTTTGATTGGGTAATGCCCAATTGGCCTATTTTGATGTGATTCTATTGATTTTTATCAGATACTACACTTGTGGAGGCCGACATTCGCGGCAAGAGGGTTATTTCTTAGCGGTTTCGTACCGGAATTGAGGTAAGTGGCTTGTCTAACCTCGTGTGGGGGACTTCCACCCCTAAGATATTATATGACATTTTAAATGCCTTGTACGCGAGGTGACGGGCGTGTACATGCGCTGGTTGTTGAACACATACTCTACTTAAAATGCTCGATGAGTGATATTCCTATTTTTAGCTGTTAAATTCGATATGTCTACCCGGTAGTAGTTAGAAAAGCATGATTAGGTAGTGTTTAACTGTCTAGTTGCCTAATTGTCTTACTTGAGTTTTTCTTGGTAATCGCTGGCGCTGTCTATCGGCGAAGTTATGGTTAAGCATATTTTACTTCTCTCTGTGTATTTCTTCTACTTGTATTGTTGTGGACTACGGGTTCGATTCCCGAGATCCTGAGATTATTGAAATGTGGACTACGGGTTCGATTCCCGAGATCCTGAGTTATTGGTAGGAACTGCGGGTTCGATTCCCGGAGATCCTGAGTTATTGAGATATTATTGAGACATGGGCTGCGGGTTCGATTCCCGGAGACCCAGAGATACTTAGAATGGGACTGTGGGTTCAATTCCTACAGGTCCTGGAATTGTTTTATTGAGTTGTTTATTTGTTGTTAGCTTAATTGTAGACAGTTGCGGTAATCATCTTATTGTTGTTATTTCGGAAATTATTATCATTTAAACTGTTTATTTTTGTTATCATCATTATATTATTATTTCTCAGTAGGGCCCTGACCTTCCTCGTCACTACTCCATCGAGGTTAGGCTTGGCACTTACTGAGTACCGCCGTGGTGTACTCATGCTACTCTTCTGCACACTTTTGTTGTGCAGATCCAGGTACATCAGAGCAGGCTCGTACTAGGTGATTCCGCAGCTTTCTGGGAGACTTCGAGGTATGATCCGCTACGTCCGCGGATCCGGAGGCTTCCCTTCTATTCTAGTAGTACTAGTTGACATTTTTCTTCATTTCATTGTTAGATACTTTTTATACATAGAGCCACAGTTGTATATTCTCTTTTAGTCTGTGTTACCGTGGGATTCCGGATCTTGGTAGTGTTTTATTCATTGTGTGACGGGTGTATGTGCCAAGCGGCATGGATTACATATCTTTTTATGCTATTTTTCCGCTGTTTCTTATTTAAGTGTTTATAGCTTGTATATTCCGCAACGTGTTAGGCTTACCTAGTCGTGGGGACTGGGTGCCATCACGACATGTTCACAATTGGTGAACTAGGGTCGTGACATCTCATGTATGGAGAAAGATGTTGGAATGCATGGATTTAATTGAGCACCAAATCCTATGGAAAGTAAAAACAGGACCAGCACGGTTTTGGTTTGATAACTGGACAGAATTGGGAGTGTGAGCACATAATTTTTGCCTTATAAGAGAAATACTCCCAAAGATTCAAAATAAAATAATTTTAGTTTTCTTGCAATTATTGTGAATTTTGTGTTATTTTCTTGTATTATTTGTATTTATCTGTGCATATTTGTTTGTTTATATAAATAAAATATACAAAAATATGTTGCATTTGTATATAAAATTCAAGTTTTCAATTAAGTTTATTTTACGAAAATGAAAAGTCATAAAAATATGTATTTTGTATTTTTAAGCATTTAATGTCTAAATTCTGCAATTTTATTTTAATTGACGTTTAATTTTATGTGATAATTAGCATTAGGAGTAATTAGCATTTTAAAATAATTCTAGGTTTTATAACTTAATCGTAGCATTTTTTTTAGTTTTATTAATTAATAAAAGAAAAGAGAACAAAAAATAGAAGAACGAATCGGAATTGGGCCAATTCTTGAATTAACCCCAAGCCCAAGCCAATTCTACCCACCCCAAAACACCCAACGACCCAGTCCATAACCCACGACCCGACCCGGTCCGCCCCATAACCTAAAAGATCCCTTTCTTTCATTTTTACACTTCATTTCCAAAAAACCAAATCCTAAAAAATCTAAAACTCCCTAGCTGTCACACCCTTACACCCCACCCCCTCTTCTTCTTCTTCACTTTAACCTACACACCACAAACCCTTCAACAGCACCCGCCGGAAACCTCCCATGAACAACCACCAGGCAGCAATTCCGTCCCTCACCTCCTTCGTTTTCTTTTCCTTATTTTGTTTTTATTTTTCTTTTTGTATATATATATATATATATATATATATATATATATATATATATATATATATATATATATCTATATATATATATATATATATATATATATATATATATATATATATATATATATATATATATATATATATATATATATATATATATGTCTATGAAGCTGGTCTCATGATTATATATGCATATATTTGGTATATCTCATATATCTACATGTATATGCATCATCCCAGTTTCGATCCGGTTAGTCGATTTCAATTTTTGTTCTTGTCCATATTTTGTTAGTATTTTCAGATCCGAAATTGTTGTATGTTGGCTGGATTATCTTCTTGATTTGTCGTTCATCATGAGTCCAAATTATTCATGAAACTCGTTTATTTATTTTGTTTAAGTTTTTAACATAAGAATGTGTAGTTAATTACTTGGATGTTTATTTTGTAGTGTTGTTAGATTTATTTGTAGTTCAATTAATTATTGAGTTTTATTAAGTTTGTTTTTGAGTTTAATTGGACTTTGATTCTTGTATATTGTTGATTATGTATTTGTTCATGAAATTAATTGTAGAATTTGATTGGAAATTGATTTCATGTGTTCATAAGTTTAATTGTTGAATTTGATTAGGTAATTTGGCATTTTAAGTTGATTTTAGTGTATAATTTAAATTAGGATTATTAGTCTTAATATCCAAATCTTGTAATTTAATATATAATTATGATTAATTATTTTTTTAAGGTTAATTTGATTTATTTTTAGGTAATTTAATGTATAAGTTGAAATAAGAAATCAAATTTGGGCCAAATTCAATTAAACCAAAAGCCCAAACAGAATTAGTCCCAACCCAGGCCCAAATCTCATCTGCCCAGACCTAATACCCGGATCAATCAAGTCGTCCATCGTGTTAAATCCAATAGCTCTCATTAATTTATCAATTTTTAATTATCCAAACCCCTCAAACATTTCTGTGTGATTTTCTTACCTGCTCGGACTGCTAGTCAACAGGGGTCTGGAAAAGTTGGAAGATGGAAAATCAATTTCTTGTCAACCCAGAAATGGCAGAATCCATTGATCGGTTGGACATCCACAGGGGATCCATACGCCAATGTTGGTGATTCCGACCTTAGTTTTGAGAGTGAAGAAGCTGCAAAAGCATTTGCTGAAAAGCATGGCTGGGAATACATGGTAAAGAAACCAACGACACACACACAGTAAGGATAAGAGGAACAATTTGCTCCATAGAAATCAGTCCCCAAATACTCTCACCTTCTTCAACAATTATTCACTAAAATTACATCTCCATAAACCAAAAATCCCATTATGTAGACCACCACTGTCCCTCCGCTAGAAAACTCCATTAACACTTCTCACAAACCTTTTTCCGAAAGTACTTATTAGCACCCACAAAACAAATTATTTATTTCTTGAGTTAGAGTTTAGTAGAGGTCTTATTTGAGGTTGTCGTCCTAGTTTCAGGCTTCTTAATTCGATTTTGTCGTTGTTTCTCATTAGTTTAGGATCTTCATCAGATTTCAAATATTCGATTTCTTTGGCTGGGTTTTGTTTTTGTTTAATTGCATGACTTAGTTTTCTGATTTTTGTTTATTAATTAGCTTATGTGCTTAATCATCAATGACAGTTAATTAACTAGGAAGCTGCTGTTAAGAGGCAAATAATAGAGTAAAGAGTACTTTTAATGTTAATTAAGAGGGTAGATATTTTAGGGTTGAAAAAGTGACTGCTAGTTGGACTTTAAGAGTTGGGTATGGACATCAATTAAGAATTAATTAAGAGGGGTGCTGGTTTTGTTCTTTTTCTATAAAAGGGCAGAGAACACACGGATAGAAAAAAAGAGGAGAAGAAACTCAAAAGAGTAGAACATACACACTTGAGAGGTTTTGAACACTAAAAACAGTGAGAATTCGAGAATTGAGAACTGTTTTAGTTGCCTGTTTTGGTGCTCATTTTTGTTACTCCTGGAAAATTTTAACTGGTTTTAAAAATCTGTTACTGGGAGTTGCTGGTTGTTATTGTTGCACTGCAGGAACTATTGGTCATACTGATTATTTTCCTCTCCTCTTGCTGTTCAGGTATTCCCATGGACATCAGACAAAGCGTAGTCAAAGTTTGGATCTGAAATTCGATTATGTATTAATAATATTCATGTAAAATTCTGAGTTGGTTATTTTATGATTTGTGTTTAAGATTAAGGATGTACTTTATATAACTATTTGACTGTTGTTGCTCGATGTTAGATTTTTTTTTACTGCGACAACTTTGATGTGTTCCTTTGAACATTGGTATGTAAGAAATTGATTGAAGGTGTTATAGTTTTTGTTAGTTAGCAAAATGTGGTAGCAAATGTTTTGAGTTCTTCTAACAGAGATTCATAATACCCATATTCATGTTAAATTGTTTTATTTTTGTTTCTCATTTCAGCCTCAAGTATACGTGTACATCATTAAATTTTTCTTTTATTATAAAATTAGTATGTCAAGCATGAGTTAACAGCCATAACATATAATGTTAATAGTAATAATTTAATTATTTTGTTCAGCATCAGCCTTATTAAAATAGCTGTAAAGAGAAGATATACGAAGTGATTTGAAAAATGACTTATAACATCTCTTAATAATCGGTTAATTATTATCTAACTAGTGGAGATTTTTTTAGGTCTGAATTGATTTGATAATTAGTAAATTTCCTTAATTGCAGGGATTTTACTATATTTTGGATACTAGTTGGGGACATTTGATTTTTATGAAAAAAAATGTTGTACAAAACATTTTTTCAATTGTAATTGTATAGAATAAAATATACTCTTATAACGGTTGTATTTATAAAAATTTCCTCGTATTAAACTTATAATTTAGATCTAACAAATTGATAAATATTCATAGCTTTGCTTTATGACCAATTTAGATTAGTATTACGATTATATATACGTAATATAATCGTAAATGTATTTCTAAAAATTAATTTGGAATTTGCGTTCGCGCAATTTTGATCAAAATTTTTTAATAATAAAAATAGGTTGCAGTTTATTAATTGACTTTAGTTTTATAAATTATTAAAAAGCGAGGTTAATAGTAAGTTTCAATTAATTCATTCGCTGTTTTTAACTGTTATTAGTAATTATTTTGTATTATTGCAAATTAAGCCTTGGTAGTGTATATATATATATATATATATATATATATATATATATATATATAAAATGATGTATTCAATTTTTTCTTATACGATTCCTTTGTATCAATTTTTATTCGGCAATATGTAGGCCAGTGTTTAATCTTGTTAATGACATCCCTCAGTGGTTAATTTCTTTAGTTCTTAAAATAATTAGTTTAAATAAAAAAATTGGTTAGTTTATTTTGATATATATATTTTATGCTATTTGTCATTTAAGGCTTTAGTAATGTTTATGGCACAATATGAGGTTTTGATTTATAAAAGTTTGTATTTACAAATATTTGTTTAATTAGGATTTTTCTTTTACATTTAGAGGCAAATAAAATAATATATATAGTCATTTTAGATTTTTTTTTGACAAAATAAGATAAGCTTTGTTCAATAAAAAATATAAAAATTAGGGGATCTTCCTAGATATACATGTGTTGAAATAATTAGAATTTGGGACGAGCCGTTTAGCTAATTGCACGGCCCTCCGCAAGTAGTAATACGTTAGTCATTTTAGGTATGTTTTTTTTATCATTTTACCTTACTTAAATACGGGTGTGCATTTCATGCGACCCGAATCCAAATCCAACAACGTTGAATAAGAATGTCTCGAGGATCCGGGTGCATTTCGTGTGACGTAATCCGAAAACGTGTTCTTAAACATTGTTCATTTTCTTAGTTGGTATTAATTGACAAAAAGCGGTAAATAACTCTAAAATTGCACTGTAGGTTAATATGTTATAAATCAGTTAAATAAGCCAAAATATGACAGTTGAGCGACCGTGCTAGAACCACGGAACTCGGGAATGCCTAACACCTTCTCCCGGGTTAACAGAATTCCTTATCCGGATTTCTGGTTCGCGGACTGTTAAACAGAGTCGTACTTTTCCTCGATTCACGATTTAATCGGTGACTTGGGACACCATAAATCTTCCAAGTGGCGACTCTGATTTAAATAAATAAATCCCGTTTCGATTGTCCTTTAATTGGAAAAACTCCCTCGCGCCCTCGCGGGCTTGCGCAAAGCGGAGGTGTGACACCTCTGGCGACTCTACTGGGGATGATAGACCCAGAACCCCGGTTCAGGATTTAAGAATTCGAGCTTTAAAAAATTGTTATACTTGGCTTATTATTATCTGATTTTATTATATGTGTGTATTTAATTTGCTAAATGTTATTTTTACCGCTTTGATATTTTTGTGAATTATACATATAAACTGTGCCGAAACCAATCTCCTCTCTGAGTCTTCTAAATCATGAAGAAGGATGCACTTCGTGTGACTACTTTTCTGTATAGTGTCTAAATCTCACTTTAGAACGAGGTTTGTATAAGTTGCAAAACCGGTGAAGCTTCTGTATTCCCGGGTTGCTGCCTCCTCCTCGGCTCGAGCTGTCCGCACGGGTAAGCCAGGTCTAGAACAATAAACCTAGGTTTTTAAAACTAGAATAACAAAGCCTCATGCCGGATCCCTAGTAGGAACGTTTGTTTGCATCATGTTGCATTTGACTTAGGGGACTCAACACAGGGGTTGGGTCCGTCTAGGACAGGTGACCTGAAATGAAAAGACCATCTTGTGCATCCTATTTGTTTTACGCATTTATTTGCTTCAGACTTTCATGCTGACCGACTTTCAAATATTGAAAAAAAATGTTTTTTAAATAAAAAAATTACGTGTTTTATTCTTAAATACTTGTTTTTTTAATAAAATGAAAATAGTTTGTTTCATTTACGGATTGTAGTTTGTTTTTATTTAACCGAACTACGCTGGTTTGATTCTCACACGGTGTGAGATACGTAGGCAATCCTTATCGGGTCCAACTTCCCCTTTTGCAAAAATAAAAGGTCGAAATTAATTTTTCATCGTAAATAAGTCGGTGATGCGGTTTCCGAAAATAATCGAATGTTTCCGAAAAGGACGCCGGAAGGCTGATTTTGTATAAACAGCCACCTTTGGGTCAAGTTTTAGATTTTGATCGATTAACCCTCGCAGCCTTAAAATCTTTGTCCCCGAGGCGTTGAAAGGCCGTGTTTGAAAACTGAGTCTTTTATAGAGTATAAATTTTTTTAGTAAAATAAAGTTGTTTTTTTAATCACCTTAATAAATGTGCAGAATGAGCACAAATCAAAATGAACCATTTCCAGTCTTTAGCGAGGTCCCTCAACACCTCCACATGTGGTGGAATGATTTAAAACACAGTAGTAAAAAGATAGTGGAAAGAATTTTGGGAGGTTTTGTCAATCTGCTAAATATCAAGCCAAGGAAAGATATCATCAAGGCGCTTATATCATTTTGGGATCCAATCCGCAATGTGTTCCGTTTTGCTGACTTTGAACTTACACCCACGCTAGAGGAGACTGCAGGCTATGCAGGATTAAATGGAAAATTAAGAGGACAATACCTGCTTTCACCAAGACCGGTATCTCCACATGGGTTTCTGGATTTGCTAAGCATTAGCCAGAAGGTGCAAAATGATGATTTATCAGGAGGATGTTGTGCTCTCCAATTCTTATACCAGCAGTATGATACTCCTCAAGGTTTTGAAGAGTCAAATCTTGGACTAACTCACGCTGGGAATAGAACCAAGTGGGAGACCAGACGATTTTAGCGTTCATAACGGCGTTCCTGGGGATTGTGATTTGTCCACGCAAAGATAAGAAAATAGAGATAAATCTTTTAGGAATAGAAATCGTGTAGGAATAGCCGATGTTGCAATCAAAAAAGCTACCAGCACAGTAGTCCCTTTGGTTTTGTCCGTACCGAGCCTTGACTGTATGCCGAGAAGGGGCGATTTCTTTCAAGGATGCAATATGTTACTCCAATTATGGATGCAAGAACACCTCCATCACCGGGCACGATACATGAACCATGGGTTGACTAGAAAAAGTTGTATTAGTGGTTTTGAGGAACGAATGATAGGTGTTGTATTCCCCGAAGGGGTCGAAGCATCGCTTGCATGATTAAGTTCAATAGAGGCCGACCAGGTTGAATGGGCGTTCGGTTGGTAACCTGATACTGAAGTAGTATACATGGCAGCCAAGGAATGTTATATTCTTCTGATGGGGGTTCACAGTATCCAACCATATGTTCCTCATCGGGTATTGTGTCAGCTAGGAAGATTTCAGGTTATTCCTACTGATGAAGATCTAAGCAAGCACGCCATTGAATTGAGTCCAGGAGTCGTATTCCCCGAAGAAAAGATTAGAAAGTTGTGGCATGAATGTAGATTCCTTGAGCCTAAGACTATGGTTCGAGAACTGGCTAAGGGTGAGGTAGACCCAAAGTACAATGTTTGGTTCGGGAAAAGGTTTCAGATTCGTCAGAAATCTGTTAAAAGAGCCCATGTCCAACAGTTCACGGATGATTCGCAAGAACAATGGAATTGGCTAGCAAAGGAAGAAGGTTACAGGACGAAGATTGGTAAGATAGAACAGCAGGTCCAGGACCTTCAATTCGAAAAGAGTATGCAAGCTACTGCAGACGAGGGGGTCAAAAAGAAATTGGCTCAAGAAAAGGACACTCTCAAGGCTCGAATCTAGCGAATCAGAAAAGAGGCCAACAACCAACCAAGAAGCCGAGTTGATCAAAGGTTGATGAACGAACTGAACCAACGGTTCCAAGAAAGCCAAGAAAAGTTTGAGAGGTCCGAGGCTAGCAGGGAAAGAATGCAGGCTAGATGGGTAAGAGGTGCAGCAGAACGAAGGGAGTACTTGCGACAGATAAAAAAGGACTATGAAGGGAGCATTTGCGCATTAAGATAAACAATATCCACCCTGGAAGAACGTCATTCCCGACACACAAGAAGCTTCCAGGCTGATAGGAAATATTGTCATAACATGATGGCCCAAATGGAGAAGTAGATGCAGATGCTTCAAAATCAACTCTTCTACAACGCTCAAGAGCTAGGAATGAAAACTCAACAAATTGAGCGAATGCTTATCAAAAGAGATAGGGTCAGAAGGAGAATTGAAGAGATTGGGCATTACATCACGATGAGATGCCTGACATGTGAGCAAATGCCCCGACCTAACCTCTTCGCATCAGTCATGGGTTATGTCCATCAGATCATGGATGAATTGATAAGCTTACAAAGGGAACTCGCGCCAACGCCCGCGGAAAGGCCGAATGATGCCTCGCGGGCACCAAAACTCAAAGCCCTAATGTACCCTTAGTCCAAATATTTTGCTTGTCTAGTCTGTCGTATTCATATGGTATGATTGGTTTGTAATTTCGTCAATAAATAAAAAGGTTTCTAAAATTTTGTGTTTTGTTTTACACAAACTACGCTAGGGTCTGATTCATGCGGGGACAATATGCAAGCAATCTACATAAGATTCGACCATTGTTTATAGTAAAAAGAGGGAAAATAAATAAAAGAAGTGAGATAAATAATGGATAGGCATAGATGATAAGCTGGAATGACGTATGCGGTCTAAACAAAATCATAATAGAAATGGTTCATTGCATAAGGACATTGCATCCCCAATGTGCTTTTACCATATCTGTTAATATTTTAACACTAACAAGTTTGTTGTTTTTACAACCAGTTAGTGTTAGAGTGTACTGGCATCACACAGATATCATACAAGATCGAAAAGACCTATACCTAAAAGTATGACTCGGTCAGATCACATCAGTGAGTCAGAAAAAGCAATGAGCCAGACGCTCAAAGAAGCTGTAGAAAAAATGGAACAGATGCAGTTGAAAATAAGTGAAATACAGACGGCGCTGGCCAGAGCACCAAAAGGGTCCTGAAGCACCCACTAATCCTACTTTCCCACCAGGTTTTACCCCCAGAATACCTTTCTCCCGGCCCCTCGATAAGAGCCCCAGACCTTCATTACAACCAGGGAAGGGATGCTTACGACCACCCAGCTCCACCACCAAATGAAAATCCTCCTCCACCAAAGGGCCCTATCTTTGTGGCACCTCCCCCAGCTTCATTGCATAGATCATCAAGTGAGCCATTATTTCAGGTTCACGACAATCAGTATTACCCCCCGGAAGCCACGTTCAGGGCACCCAAACCACCCACCTATACTCCTCCCTTTGAAGTCCCAGTGGAAAAGCTGGCCAACAGCTCAGAACAAGATGAGATGATACGGAAAGTGAAGAGCCTGGAGCAGTCCTTCAGGAACATGCATGGAATGGGGAATCAAGTTAGCGTGGCTTATAAAGACTTATGCCATTTCTGTCGCGGCTACTTAATTCGATTTTGTCATTGTTTCTCATTGGTTTAGGATCTTCATCAGATTTCAAATATTCGATTTCTTTGACTGGGTTTTGTTTTTGTTTAATTGCATGAGTTTTCTGATTTTTGTTTATTAATTAGCTTATGTGCTTAATCATCAATGACAGTTAATTAACTAGGAGGCTGCTGTTAAAAGGCAAATAATGGAGTAGGGGTTACTTTTAACGTTAATTAAGAGGGTAGATATTTTAGGGTTGAAAAAAAGACTGCTAGTTGGACTTTAAGAGTTGGGTATGGACAGCAATTAAGAATTAATTAAGAGGGGTGCTGGTTTTGTTCTTTTTCAATAAAAGGGGAGAGAACACACGGATAGAAAAAAGAGGAGCAGAAACTGAAAAGAGTATAACATACACACTTGAGAGGTTTTGAACACTAAAAAAAAGTGAGAATTTGAGAATTGAGAACTGTTTTAGTTGCCTGTTTTTTTGTGCTGATTTTTGTTACTACTGGAAAACTTTAACTATTTTTAAAAATATGTTACTAGGAGTTGCTGGTTGTTATTGTTGCACTGCTGGAATTATTGCTCATACTGATTATTTTCCTCTCCTCTTACTGTTCAGGTATTCCCATGGATATCAGTCAAAGCATAGTCAAAGTTTGGATCTGAAATTTGATTATGTATTAATAATATTCATGTTAAATTATGAGTAGGTTATTTTATGATTTGTGTTTAAGATTAAGGATGTACTTTATATAACTATTTGACTGTTGTTGCTCGATGTTAGATTTTTTTTTTACTGCGACAACTTTGATGTGTTCCTTTGAACATTGGTATGTAAGAAATTGATTGAAGTTCATTACTGTTATAGTTTTTCTTAGTTAGCAAAATGTGGTAGCAAATATTTTGAGTTCTTCTAACAGAGATTCATAATACCCATATTCATGTTAAATTGTTTTTTTTCTTTCTCATTTCAGCCTCAAGTATACGTGTACATCATTAAGTTTTTCTTTTATTATAAAATTAGTATGTCAAGCATGAGTTAATAGCCATAACATATAATGTTAATAGTAGTAATTTAATTATTTTGTTCAGCCTCAGCCTTATGAAAATAGCTGTAAAGAGAAGATATACGAAGTGATTTGAAAAATGACTTATAACATCTCTTAATAATCGGTTAGTTATTATATAACTAGTGGAGATTTTTTGGGTTTGAATTGATTTGATTATTAGTAAATTTCCTTAATTTCGGGGATTTTACTATATTTTGGATACTAGTTGGGGACATTTGATTTTTATGAAAAAATAAAAAATAAAAAAAATGTTGTACAAAACATGTTTTCAACAGTAATTGTATAGAATGAAATTTACTCTTATAACGGTTGTACTTATGAAAATTTTCCCGTATTAAACTCATAATTTAGATCAAACAAATTGATAAATATTCATAGCTTTGCTTTATGACAAATTTAGATTAGTATTACGATTATATATACGTTCGCGTAATATAATCGTAAATGTATTTCTAAAAATTAATTTGGAATTTGCGCTCGCGCAATTTCGATTAAAATTTTCTTAATAATAAAAATAGGTTGCGGTTTATTAATTGACTTTAGTTTTATAAATTATTAAAAAGCGAGGTTAATAGTAAGTTTCAATTAATTCATTCGCGGCTTTTAACTGTTATTAGTAACGTATTTTGTATAATTGCAAATTAAGCCTTGGTAGTGTGTGTGTATATATATATATATATATATATATATATATTTATATATAATATTGTGTTCAACTTTTCTTATACGATTCATTTGATTAGGTAATATGTAGGCCAGTGTTTAATCTAGTTAATGACATCCCTCAGTGGTTAATTTCTTTAGTTCTTAAAATAGTTAGTTTAAATAAAAAAAATGGTTAGTTTATTTTGATATATATATTTTTCATTTTGGGCTTTAGTAATGTTTATGGCACGAAATGAGGTTTTACTTTATAAAAGTTTATATTTACAAATATTTGTTTAATTAGGATGTTTTATTATATTTAGAGGTAAATAAAATAATATATATAGTCATTTTAGATTTTTTTTTTTGACAAAATAAGATAAGCTTTGTTCAATAAAAAATATAAAAATTAGGGGATCTTCCTAGATATACATGTGTTGAAATAATTAGAATTTGGGACGAGCCGTTTAGCTAATTGCATGGCCCTCCACAAGTAGTAATACGTTAGTCATTTTAGGTATATATTTTTTTATCATTTTACCTTTCTTAAATACGGGTGTGCATTTCATGCGACCCGAATCCAAATCCAACAATGTTGAATAATAATGTGTCGAGGATCCGGGTGCATTTCATGTGACATGATCCGAAAACGTGTTCTTAAACAACATTCATTTTCTTAAGTGGTAATAATTGACAAAAAGCGGTAAATAACTCTAAAATTGCACTGTAGGTTAATATGTTATAAATCAGTTAAATAATCCAAAATACGACAGTTGAGCGACCGTGCTATAACCACGGAACTCGGGAATGCCTAACACCTTCTCCCGGGTTAACAGAATTTCTTATCCGGATTTCTGATTCGCGGACTGTTAAACAGAGTCATTCTTTTCCTCGATTTGGGATTTAATCGGTGACTTGGGACACCATAAATCTTCCAAGTGGAGACTGGGATATGTTATGCCCTCAAAGTGTTGGTGCCGTGCTGAACCTAGAGAGAAGTCCCTAAATCGTGTTTTCTTTACTTCTAATGCTGCAAGAGTAGTTTGGAGGTACTTCCTAATGAGGGCTGGTATTTCAGTGGAGGGTCTGACTTTACACCAAGCTATCATAAAGTGGTGGAGAGCACCAGTTCAAGACAGGATCAAGCCTGTCATGCAAGCATTACCAGCAAGCATTGCTTGGGAACTATGGAAAAGGAGGAATGCAAAGAAATATGGGGATGCAGTATCAGTTAATAGAGTTATATACCAAGTTTCAAGTACTTTACAATATCTTGTAAGAGTAAGAAATCCTGGTCTGAATATACCACAAAGGTAGCATAGTCTGTTACACACGTTGGAAAATTACACACCTAAGCTTAAAGTTACTAAGGTATTGTGGGAATTTCCTATGGAGGGGTGGATCAAGCTGAATACAGATGGTGCCTCAAGGGGGAACCCAGGGAGGAGCTCAATAGGGGTATGCCTAAGAGATTCAGCTGGACATATTGTCTATGCTATGGGGAGGAACATTAAAGAAGGAACAAATAATGAGGCTGAGGCAGTAGCTATAGTGGAGGCACTAAGATTATGTAAAGCTATGGAGTATCAGAACATACGGCTCCAAACTAATTCATTACCAAAAAAGAATATAATAGATGGAGTATGGAAACCACCATGGCAAATTGTTGAAGAAGTCAATGAGATAATTAGCATGAAGAAGGAGTTCAATCTAAGGGTCATTCACATTTTTAGGAAGGGTAATAAGTTGGCAGACCATTTAGCTAACTATGCTCTAGACTGGGGTGAAATAGAATGCAGTGACTTTTGGGGATTGGATGTTCAAGGTAGGAGATTAGTTAATGAAGATAAAATGCAATGCCCAAGTCTAAGAGTGAGAGTGGAAGGAAGATAGAAGGAGTGCATGAGGAAATTCAGGTCCCTATTGGGGGAGATAGGGACACAGGAGAAAGAGAGCTACTTGGCAGCTCATCAGATTCACACCACACTCAAATCCAGCTGGAGGAGAGCATGGTGTTCTGCACTAACATGTTTGTTTGTTTTGCAGGTACCCCTATATACAGGTGGCTTATGCATTAACAGAAACCCAATTGGTGATATTAGTGCTTAGCACTCATTCCATTGGGGGGAAGTTACACATGATCATCTGTACATTACAGATGCTAATGTGCAACATAATGGGAGTTTTTAGGGATAAGTCCAGGAACTCACAGGGGACTCTTATACCCATGGATAGTAGACTCTGCCATAATGGCACACAGGGTGCTGACAGTAACTTATACTGGATGAAGCACCTGTGGGATTGCATCAATCAGAAAAGGAAAGAACAACACCCACACACATGGGTGAAGCACAGTCATTGGTACACACAGGGTGCAGACAGTAACCTTTTACTGGATGAAGCACATGAATGGATCCATCTCCAAGGAGAGGAATGAACAACACACAGTCCAGGTACTTTATGCTAAAAAGTACATACAAAGGAAGATCAAGGTATTACACTTTACAGTCATAAGAAATATGTTGATAGTTATGGTTCTATCATGGAACTACAGCAATATGATACATAAAGTGACTAATAGAAGAGAGCAGAGGTTAACACTAATGTCATCTAGATGGTATCTCCTGAGAAAGCCTCAGATGATGGTATTAGTACATTGTACTCATTCCATTGGGGGGAATTCGGGGTAACATCTAGATGCAACATCAGTAATGCTCAAATGGATCTCAAAGTCCAAAATATAAGGAAAAACATACATGCAAGTGTACCCCATATACTTTATTGTTTAAGGACTATCCTGGTGGTGGTATTAGTACTTAGTACTCATCCCACCGGAGAAGAATTAGGCATAGAGTATAGAGGAGGTACAAGGGGAGTCATATCCTCTTATCACAAGGAGGTGGACTCACAAGATCCCAATCAGCAGAGCTCAGGAGCTCATGAGGGTACAGACAGCAAATTTCCCTTCATTCTAAGAGGAAATATGCTGGATGAAGTACTGAACAAAACTTTAATAGGCAGTTTCACAGGTTTACATTTTACAACTACAATACACACATGGAAAATGAAAGTAAACAAAAAGAATAAGGAAGGAAAGAACTTGGTGTGCGTGTTGACATCCAGCAGAATAGAATCCACTCAGGCAACCATTAAAGCTCAAGAAAGAGGAATCCAGCGTGACAACCAGCAGTAGAGCATCTCACCAGTCCATGAAAACTATGAGAAAAACAGAATTAGGGAAAGAAAGGGTGAAATAATCAAAATAACGAAAGAAAATGAGAAGACTATATATGCATCAGATCGAATAGCATTACAGAATGGAGAAGTAGGAGAAGTCATATATTAGAAGACATGAGAACAGAAGGACATGCAAAAAGAGAAAGAAGGAAATATCAATAGAGGTAAAGAAAAGATGAAGAATAAGAGAAGTAAAAGTAGAAAGGAGCCACAGGTTGTACTTGAAGCAGATCTAAAGAAGTCTTTTGAACGGAAGCACCAGGAGCATCGAGGAGGAATCCACTGGCAGCTAATAACTCAAAACGGACTCATGCAAACAAAAAAGAGTAACTTCAGTCGACAAAAAGGAGGAAAAGGAATAAAAGAGGAGAAAAATGGAGGAATATACAGAAGAAACGAAAGGAGAAGACAAAGAGAGAGGTTTTCCTGGAGGAATATACAATCTTTGATGGTCAAAATAGATGTGAAGATTCTCCGATGGAGGTGGATCGGAATCCAGCATGAGCTCATAGGATTAGATCAAACGTCCGCCTTGGGAGATGCATAGAGGAGCAGTGTGACCGTTTGTGAGATGAGGGAGAAGAAGAGAGAGAGGAGGGAGATGAATAGAGATAGTGAGAAAAGAGGAAATGAATTTTCCTATACTCAACTAACATCAGAAATGAGGTGTTTTGGTGTAATCAACGGTCGGATAAGGAAAGGGTGGGTATTGGGATTAGGAAACGGCGGTATAAGCGTGACAGCTGGGTCTGGGAATCAGATTATTAGGTGGGGTGCAATAATTATAGAAGTCTCGAGAAAGGGGTCATTTTTTAAATTTCAAATGTGTCTAGCCTATTTAAGGCGAAATAGTAGAAGTGGCTATGCGGGTAAATTGAACTATATGTGTAATTTGGCAATTAAGTGGCTAGGGGTTAAAGGTGAGATGAAGTGGAGTGGCTATACGGGTTAGAGGTATTCATTAATGGTGGAGTGGCAGACGTGGGCTTTAAATGGGGTAATTGGGCAAGTATTAATATTGGCCCAGTATAATGAGTCTTATAGAGAGAAAGGGTCTGTGTGGACGATATATGGGACTAGGGAGATGGTAATCACTGCTGATGGACACAATTTCAAGCGGGCCAATTGTTGGAACTTCATCCTGGGCTATATGTTTGGCCCAACACCTCTTGGAGAGCATTCATGCTCATGTGGATCGGATTTAAACGGGCCACATTGCACACATGTCTGGAATTGGGCTGATGTATTATTTTTTAACACATTCATAGTGCTAGTTTTGATTTTTGCAAGCTTTAGTAGTCAATTTGTAAGATCATTATTAAGCACCATGCTTAAAATTGATCATAGCTACAATGTAATATGCAAATGTTTTTTCTGCACTTTAGATTTCGAGACAATAACGTTGTATTTGCTTTTGCTTTATTATATATATATATATATAAAAACTATATATATAAACTAGCTCTAGGAACTGCCTAGTGGATTATTTAAAAAAAAACCCAACAAAAAAACCCCGCATTGGAGTCTAGAGAGAGAGGCTATGGCAATTTTTAGTCTCTAGTGAGAGAAAGTGCTCAAATTTTGCTGCCATGGCCTCTATGGCCGGTGGTTAGCCACCGTTAATGGCTGGTCAGGCTCCTCCAACGTCTGCCCAGCCCCCTACCACGACAAATACTAATACCCAGCCCACAAAACCACTGATCGAAACCCCTATGAACTATGCTGGAGTTGTGCGGAATACGTTGAATAGGGATACAATTCAAAATCGTGCGGCTGTTGAACCAATTCCACTTAGACGTGCCAAAATACACCAGGGTCAGCCTTTGGTTTGCTTTACAGAGGGTGAAGTGGAGTGCATGAATGTGATTGAAGGTTTGCAAAATGCAGTTGTTTGCAAATTTTCCTACGGTTGGCCAGAACTAGGTGAATTGCATCGTATTTTGCCTATTCAATGTGGTGTTAAAGGTGAATGCACAATTGGCTATTTGTGAGATAGACATGTGTTGATTAGATTAACTCTTTGGTAAGATTATGTTAATTTTTCTTCTAAAAGTGTTCACTATGTCAAAGATAAATTTGCCAATGATTACCAGCTTAGAACGTTGATATATGATGTTAAGTTTAAGGTGGGAGAAGAGACTCCAAAAGTTATGGCATGGCTATCTTTTCCTAATCTATTTCCAAAATGTTTTGTCAAAGAATGCTTATTCTTGTTAGCTTCTGCTGTTGGTAAACCGTTACACCTTGATCAAGCTACAATCAATAAAACTAGCCTAGTTGTGCACGAGTGAAAGTTTTAGTTGATTTGTTAGATGATTTACCTGAGAAGGTTAGGATGGATATTCTTAATGAAGTCACAGGGGACATAAGGACTGAATGGCTGACAATTACTTATGATTATCTCCCTAAATTTTGTAAGGAATGTAAGCTACAAGGTCACGACATGGTGGAGTCCTGGAGATTACATCTAGAACTGTTGGAGAATAGCAAGAAGGAGAAGAAGTTAGCTAATAATAAAAGGTTCAGAAAACTGCTGAAAATGGACCATTAATGATCTTATCAAGTGGTAAGGTTGTGGGAAATGTGGGCCCACAATGGAAGCAAATAAGAGATGGAAGAATTCAAGATAGGGCAGATAAGGCACATGAAATAAAGAAAGCAGGTAATGAATTAATACTTGTTGAAACGCAGAAGGCAGCCGAAGTAGAACAAGTACAAACTAAAAACAAATTTGAAGTCTTAGAAGTGGAAAACAATGAAGAAAATGTTAATAAGCAGCTGACAGTGGTGGAGCAAATGGAATTGCAAACAGCAGTTCCAATTACAAAGAAACAGGACAACTTAATGCAAACAGTAGCTGAAGGCAATGGCAATAGCCTAGGATCAAATAAGGAAAAGAAGGTAGGAGGGAAGAAGAAACAACAGCAGTTAGCAGCAACAAAGGAGAACAACCAAATTCAAGATGAAGCACCAAAGTCCAAGGCATTGAAGGAATATGAACAACAAGTACAAGAATCAATAGTAGCATGGGTGAAAAGGGCTTTCATTGGGAATTTGGTTACTAGTAATACATCAATGCAGGATATTCCTTCACAAGATACAAAGGTGAATTGGGCACTTACAAAGCAAGAGGACAATGAGCATATTACAGATACAGATTATGAGAATTTCCAAAATGCAGAAAAAGACAACTCGATGGCAGGAATGTTATGGTCAGATCAAGTAGAAGAAGATGCAGCAGAAGGTTTGACTCCAGATGCTATGTAAAGTGAGGATGAGAATGGGGTGACAATGTAGATGGTGAAGATTCAAGTGTTAATGACAAGGCAAGGGAAATTGAAGACTCACATGACAAAGCAAAGAACAATACAAGGGAAGAGGAGATTCTACAATTGAAGGAATCTGGATACAACATGGAGACTATACAAGCAATGGTGAAGCCTAAACAAAGAGATGATAACAATGTTGATCCAGGAGGAACTGAAGGGAGAAACATAGCAGAATTTGAAGAACCAAGGTAGGAAGTGCAAGCAGATGTTATGCCTATTGTAGAAGCAAAAAATGATAGGGAGCAGCAAGTAACAATTGATCAACATGCATCCAAGGCAGTAGAAGCTACAAAAGCACAAGTTACAGAAGAACAGAGAGAAGAAAAAGCAGGAAAGGACCTAGATGAAGAGTCCAGCAGCTCAAAATTTCCTAAATGTAGCTAGGCAAGGAGATTTATCACCCAGGGACACTAACAAAGTTAAATCAGCAGCAAAAGGAAAGAAGAGGCAGCAGAAAGACAGCCAGAATATCCCAACTGAGGGAATCAAAACAAGAAGAGCATTATCCAAATCACAAAATATCTGATGGATGCAATAATTTGGAAAGTGTGGTCTGTAAATACTATGCAGGCATTTGAAAGACTGATTCTCATGCATAGGCCGAATCATTTTGAATTTATTGGGGTGCTGGAACCTATGCAACAATCTAATAATGTTTAAGCTTACAGAAGAAGGATAGGACTTGCACAAGCAGTTGTGAATGTATCAAACAAGATATGGGCTTTCATTGATGAAGTGTATGAGTTGGATATTATGTACAATATGATGCAATAATTGACATTGAGGTTGTTTCATACTAAGACACATGTAGAATTAATATTAACTTTGGTGTATGCAAAATGTGATTATTTAGAGAGAATAGAGTGCTGTGTGATTCCTTATATGCAATGGCAAGTGATATGACAGTTCCTTGGCTTGTTGGGGGGATATTTCAATGTTATTTGGGATGAAGAGGAGAAGTTTGGAGGACTACTAGTTTCCTTAAATGAGGTAGATGACTTCAGACACTGTGTAAACACTTGTAATCTAGTAGACCTGGGTTTTAAAGGTAGTATTTGCACTTGGTGGAATGGAAGATCTGAGGAAGATTGTATATTTAGAAGGCTGGATATGTGATTTGGAAATTCTGTCTTACAGGATACGTTTCCTGGATTAGAGGTTACTCATTTGTCTAAAATTGGGTCAGATCATTGCCCAATGCAGCTGAAGTGTGATATTAAGAATCCTCCAATTAAAACACCTTTTAAGTTTTTAAACTTCTGGACCAAGCATGACTCTTTCAAGGCAGTAGTCAAAGATAATTGGATAGCAGACTTCCATGCTAGTCCTTTTATCTTGTTTAATCACAAACTAAAGAAGTTAAAAAAGGTTTTATCATCCTGGAGCAGGACTACCTTTGGAGATATATTCTAGCAGATTGCCAGCTCAGATAAAGTTGTCCTAGTTCATGAGAGACAGTTTGAAGTGTCTCCAACACAGCATAATAGAGAAAGACTTAAAAGGGTTCAAGCTGAAATGATTAAAGTTTTGGCCTTGGAGGAGGAATTCTGGAAACAAAAAGCAGGGATGCTATGGTTTAAAGAGGGAGACAGAAATACCAAATTCTTTTATGCACAAGTTAGAGGAAAGAGGAAGAGATTACAATTAAAAATAATTCAAGACAACAATGGCAGATGGCTGGAAGAAGATGAAGAAATTGCACAAGAAGCAGTCAGGTTCTACCAAGAGCAGTTCACAGAAGATGTAATGCCTACAGTATTTCATATAATGGAACATGTTCCTAGATTGATTGAAGATGAGCAGAATGAGAAATTAATAGCAATTCCTAATATAGATGAAGTTAAAAATGTTGTTTTTAGTCTACGTAGTGAATCTGCTAGTGGCCCTGATGGATATACAGGAGCTTTCTTTCACACATGTTGGGATATTGTGGGTGAAGATGTTCATGCAACGATGGTAGTATTTTTTACTGGCCAACAACTCCCCAAATGTGTGACTCACACAAATTTGGTACTTCTACCAAAAAAGAAGGAAATGGTATCCTTCTCTGATATGAGGCCAATCAGTTTGAGCAATTTTGTTAATAAGATATTTCAAGAATCATTCATGACTGGATGGTGGATTTGATACCTGGGATAATTTCTGAAGAACAAGCTGGTTTTGTAAAGGGGAAGAGTATAGTGGAGAATGTACTTCTAACTCTGGAGATTGTAACAGATATAAGACTGAGAACTAAGGCTGGACCAAATGTGGTGATTAAACATGATATGGCCAAGGCATATGATAGAGTATCATGGTTATTTTTAACTAAGATGCTAAGGAAATTGGGATTCAGTGAGAGATTTATTGGGTTAATCTTTGACCTAGTGGGCAATAATTGGTACTCAATATTGATAAATGGTCAAGCCTAAGGTTTTTCAAATCCACAAGAGGAGTTAAGCAAGGAGATCCATTATCTCCCACTTTATTCATTCTTACTGCTGAAGCTCTATCTAGGGGTCTTAATTTATTGCATCAAAATCTATATTTTTGTGGATTTGGACTGCCAAAATGGAGTCCCAAGATTAATCACTTGGCCTATGTAGATGACACTATCATATTTTGCTCTTCTGATGCTACATCATTAAGGTTGGTGATGGAGGTGCTGCACTTATATGAAGCTGCCTCTGGATAGCAGATCAACAAAACCAAATTAGCTGTATACACGCACCATTTAACTGATTTAGAAGTGGTTAGAAAGGTGGAGAGGGTAACAAGCATTGGAAGACAGGAGTTTCCTTTCACATATTTGGGATGCCCTATCTTCTATGCAAGGAGGAAACTTGAATACTATCGACCTATGATAACTAAAGTACTGGATAAATTGCAAGGATAGAAATGGAAGCTGTTATCTGTTGGGGAAGAGCTGTACTTATTACTAGTGTGCTTCAGAGTATGCCTTTGCACTTGTTATCTGCTGTAAACCCCCTGCCTATGTGATTGATAGATTACATAAAATGTTTGCGCAATATTTTTGGAGTAGTTCTGTGGGAGGTCAAAGCAGCCATTGGGCATCTTGGAAGACTCTATGCATGCCATATAAGGAGCGAAGTATTGGGTTCAGGTCTCTACATGATATGTCAAAAGCTCTATTTTGCAAATTATGGTGGAAGTTTAGAACCAAACCTAGCCTATGAAGTGCCTTTATGTGTCAGAAATATTGTAAGAAGATGAATGTTATAGTGGTGCCATGGAAAGAAGGATCTCATATTTGGAGAAAAATGCTAGAGTGTAGAGACTTAATAGAACATCAGATTGCATGGAAACTAAGAAGGGGTTCTTTAATGTTTTGGTATGATAACTGGTCTGGTTTGGGTGCTCTATATTTTCTGGTTCCACATAATTTCCCTATAGATGAAGGCATCTTCAATGTTCATGATGTGGTAAAAAATGGAGCATGAGATGTAGGAAGACTAATGCAGACTCTTCCTGAAGAATTGGCTATATTTATTGTGGAAAAG
Organism: Nicotiana noctiflora; assembly: GCA_032618575.1. NCBI lineage: Eukaryota > Viridiplantae > Streptophyta > Magnoliopsida > Solanales > Solanaceae > Nicotiana > Nicotiana noctiflora. The sequence continues at coordinate 136,441 of JASVEL010008599.1, forward strand.
GTGAATCCTCCTGCTGAACAGGATATACCTGATGTGCCTTTCTGGATGCTAGAAACTAGAGGTAATTTTACTATGAAGACAATATGGGATTATTTGAGAAGGAGGGAAGATCCAAGGATATCTTACAAGAATATGTGGGTAAAGGGTCTACCTTTCAAGATATCTTTCTTTATGTGGAAGGTGTGGAAAGCAAAACTACCACTGGATGATTTTATGAAGAGACTAGGCTATCAAATGCCATCTAAGTGTTGGTGATGTGCTGATCCTAAGGAAGAGACACTCTTACATTTGTTCTATAAGTCAAATGCTGCAGAAACAGTGTGGAAGTTCTTCTTATCAAGGGCTGGAATTGTAGTATAGGGGATAACGCCACACGATGCAGTTGTTAAATGTTGGACTAAGTCTAATGTTCCAAGAGTAAAATCAGTCATGCAGGCACTACCATCATGCATAGTGTGGGAATTATGGAAATGGAGGAATAGTTTAAAGCATGGAGAACTAGTTTTTGTAAATAGAGTTATCTATCAAGTCACTACTCATTTATAACAACTAGTTCAAACAAGAAAGCCAGGGCTGAAGGTACCTCACAGGTGGAGTGATATAGTAACTATGATGGAGAATTACACACCAAAACTAAAGTATACTAAGGTGCTGTGGGAATTTCCTATGGCAGCTGGATAAAAGTGAATACAAATGGTGCATTAAGGGGAAATCCTGGAAGAAGTGCTATTGGGGTATGTTTGAGGGATGAGAATGGAGATGTGAAGTATGCAATGGGGAGTGAGATTACTGAATGTTCTAACAATGAAGCAGAAGCTAAAGCAATCCTTGAAGCCCAAAGGATATGCAAAATATACAATTACACTAATGTTTGGCTACGGACTGATTATATCCTGCTGCAAAAGATTCTAGAAGGATCAGGGAAGCCACCTTGGAGTATCTATGACACTGTGGAAGAGATTCAGCATCTAATGGAGGATTTCACTATTAGAGTAACTCATATGCATAGGGAAGGAAATAGACTGGCAAATCACCTTGCCAATTATGCTCTGGATGTGGAAGATACTGAAGTTATGAAGTTTAGAGATCTGGAGGTACAAGGTAGACGGATTGTCAATGATGATAAAATGCAGTGTCCTTACTTAAGAGTATAAGTTGCAAGATGATAGAAAGAGAAGAAATAGGGAGGAGCAGGAGCATGAATGATTTGATTAGCTATCATACTCAAATCCCAAAGGAAAAGAGTAGGGTAGTTAATTCTGCTATGGGAATGGAGCCAACATGTACCTCAACAGATGTTCATCATACTAAAATCCAATTGGAGGAGAGTATGGTGGTCATAACTAACATGTTTGTTTGTTTGCAGGTTTGCTTAATGTACAAGTGGTTTATGTGTTAATGGAAATTCTATTGGTGGTATTAGTTCTTAGCACTCAACCCAATAGATGAAAATTACACATAACCATTTATACATAGAAGTGGACACCTTGGGTCCATCAGGAGGGACTGAGGGATTCAATTGCACAGTGTGCAGATAGCAAAATTCACATTCTCAAGGGAAGAAAGATGGATGAAGCAACTGTGGATTAATATAGAAGGCATCATTAGTGCTGACAGTAAAGAGAGCTGGATGAAGCACAAGAAGAACAAATGTCATTTGGGCACACAGGGTGCTGACAGTAGAGTATACTGGATGAAGCACCTGAGGAGCTTCAACTCCAATGTGACGAAGGATCAACACTTAGGGATTCATTCAGTACTACATGTACTCTATCTGTTGAAAGATTATATGCATGGTGGAGGACGTTAAAGTCAAAAACAATCATCAATCAAGGAAACAAATACATGCAAGTGTATTTCATGTACTTTATTGGTTAAGGACTTTCCAGGTGGTGGTATTAGTACTGAGTACTCAACCCACCGGAGAGAAATTAACCATAAAGTACAATTTAAGTTCAGGGGAGGTCAGGTTTATTCCTCACAGGGATAATGACCTCCAGAATCTCACACAACAGAACATAGAAGGTCATAAGACTGCAGACAGCAAATTCTCTCTACAGTTTGAGAGGGAATTGCTGGATGAGGTACGATTTAAAACTTTACTAGGTAGATGCATATTCATACAATTTACAGGGAAAGCAGGAATACATACAAGGAGAGGATGCAACAAGAAACTAAGGAAGAAAAGGACAAAAGAAAGGTGTACAACACAGGTGCATCTTCTTTGGGTTCTCTTTGAAGCAGCACACAGAATCCAGTAGATGGGTATGGTTTGTCACCAACATCAATGCTCACAACAAAGAAGTAGGGCGAGTGAGGACCAATCTTACATAGATAACAAAAAGGAGATAGCGAAGAACATAGTAGGGCGAGAGAAGAACTTACCAGTCTCCTTTTTAAGCGATCAAAAGCTTCTCTGTCAGGCTCTTGCATTGTTCAGCAATGCACAAGAAGGTAAGAGAGATTTGCAAAACAAAAAAAAGAAAAAGTTAAATGGAGAAAGGGGAAACAGAATAAGAAAACAAGGCGAAGATGGGAATGTAATACCTGGGGAAAACTACATGAATAGAAGCATCAATGGCGGTGGAACGCAAGAGTCATTGCAGCAGGAGAGGAGACTCAGGAAGCCATGCAAATCAAAAAAATCAGGAGTCAAACAATAAGGAGAAGAAAGCCAACACAAATAGAAAAAAGGGGAAAGGGAATGAAGGTTACCTATTCAAGCTTGTGGGAAATCACAGGGGAGTTTGACGATCTCAGATGGTGGCAGATCGGAAACCAGAAGAGCAGAGACAAGAAAGAAGAAGAAATCAGTATTTGTGAAAGAGGAAATGATTTGAAACATAATAAAAGAGAAAAAAAGAATCACCTAATGCAGATGAAAACAATATCGTGGTCATCTCAAGCTTGGAAGCCATGGAAAAGAGTCATCGGAAAGTCACCGGAGAAGATAAAAAATGCTTTCTATGAGAGAGTATCTCTAGAGGAGAGAGAAGCAAGAGAAGGAAATGATATTTTCTATTCTACACTCTCATATGAAATGAAGCGTTTAGGTGTAACCAATGGTCGGATAAGGAATAGGCAATTATTGAGATTAGGAAAGGGCGTCTGTTGGTTGACAGCTGGGTCTGGGAAGCTGAAATTTAGCTGGGGTTATTTAGTATCGGTAAATTCGAGAAGCTGGCTATATTGGAGATATGAGTGGTTAGCCTATGCAAATCGTTTTGGGAGAAGTGGCTACACGTGTAAATTGAGATATAAGGATAAAGTGGCTATTATGTGGCTATGGGTTAATTAGGAGAGTAACTGGAGAGGCTATTTGATTAATTTGAGGGTTAATATAAGGCATATGTGGGCCAGAGGGGCGGTAAAAGGGTTTGGATTAATATTGGCCCAACATATTGGATATGTTATATTTATAGGGGCTATTTGGATAGTTTTTGTTGTTGATGGCTTCACAATGGACTTAACTCGTACCGAATTTAGGCAATTGGACCTACATTATGCAACTGGACTTGTAATTGGGTCATCGGAGTGGGCTTACGGCTTACTATGTATTATGTGGGCTGCTAGATCAAGTCTACTGATCAAAATTCACTGCTGGATTTACTATCTTGAGATAATTGGGCTAGTTTTATATATATCAAGGATTAATAGTTATATTGTGAGGTCATATTTAAGTATTTTGCTTAAGTATGATCATAGGTATTATGTAGTGTGGCAAAGTTTAATTTTTTATTACGTTAGATATTATGACACTATGCTTTGTATTTCTTTTATTTTGATTGATATATAAAAACTAGCCCTAGGCACTACCTAGTGGATTGATAAAAAAAAACCCCAACCCCAAACCAACAAAAACCCGCATTTTTTTCTTTGCCTTCTCTCTACTTTCTCTCTCTAGGTCATCTTTTGCGTTCGAAGACAGCCATTGCTGCTGCGACCTCTCCCCAGTCTTTGGTTGTGGGAGAGGAAATCCAAAACACATTACAAACATCTACAAACACCATACCAAAACAGTTATATGCTGATGCCTTGCATCCAAAACAACCAGTTGCGTCAAATATTCAGTTAGTTCCTGTTACGTACGTGCATGGGGAACCACCAGTTGAATTCTCTATGGATGAGATCAATCAATTCATTAGTGAGGAAGGCTTGAATTAGGTGGTTATCATGAAGTTTTCGTATGGAAAACCTGATTTCCAAGAACTCAGAAAAGTGTTCTCATCGCAACTCGATATTCAAGGTTACTGTAATATAGGCCTACTTGAATTTTGTCATATTTTAATTAGATTTGATCAATGCAATGATTATGTTCAATGCTTATCAAAGTCTACTAGTTATATCAAAGCACAAGGGGATGATTTCTTTTTCAAAACCTTTCCATGGACTTTGTATTTTAATCCTAAAGAGGAAACATCTATGGAAGTTGTTTGGATTTCGTTTCCAGGTCTGCCATAAAACATTTTTGCAAAAAAAGCCTTAATGTCGATTGCTTCAGTTGTAGGTAAAGTCCTTGCTGTTGATAAGGCAACACAAGAGAAAACGCGACCTAGTGCCGCAAGAGTTAAGTTGATTCTTGATCTTGTGGACACTCATCCAAAAAATGTTAAAATCATTATGGCGGACAGAGTTACAGGAAAAAAAACTGTTTATGATCAACAAATTGTCTATGATAACCTTCCAAGTTACTGCATGTACTGTAAACACCAAGGTGACAATGAAAAAACATGTCGAGTAATGAATAGACAGGTTGGTGAGGACACTGTCGCAAAGAATTCAGCAAGGGAGAGTATTATGCATAGCAACAATGGTGTCATGCTTGAACAACTTCAAGGAGATGCTAGGGAATTTTTGAATGCAAAAAGAGCTAGGCAAATTGAGGAGGCACGATCAGGTGAGGTGTTACACCTGGGATTGACACAAATAGATGGCTTACTGCAGGGTGAGGAGTTTTTGGTATCTGGTACAACGTGTGGTCGTGAAGGTGCTCTTGGTCGTGAAGGTGTTGAATATGGTGGTGATATTGCTCCTGATCCACCTATTTGTGATGTGCCTGTCAAGGTAGCATTGACAAGGATTTCTAATGAAGTTAATCCCATAATGCAGGCATATGACAAACTTGCTGCTGCTACTGCCATTTTGGCACCTGATTTTAGTTCAAAAGGTGTATTTGATCATGTTGAGGAAGCATGCACGCAGCTTCACTTAGCAACTGTTAAAGGTTCTAAAAGGGATCATGGTGAGGAGAGTAATGTCTTAGGTGCTAAGGCTCAAAAAATAGGAGAAACAGAGTTGAGAAATGAAAAAAATATGTCAGCTAGTGCAACAGTTATATTGTCTGCTCATGATGCTGCTGATCGAACTGATGGAGTAATACAAATTGGTAAGGTTGATGATGATACTAGAGCTGGGGATCGAACTAAGGTCACACAGCATCATGAAGAGAAGGTTGCAGCTGCAATGTTTACAGATCCAACAGAAATTGGATGTGGTCAACAAGCTATGCAAAGCGTAAATGCAGTTGCACAAGCACGAGCATATGCTAATGTAACTGTTGCATCATCTCCTGCAACGTTAAATGAGACTATGGCTTGAGCTACTAATGAATCTATACAAGGTAGGCCTGGTGCTCGAGGACATATGGGGCAAAATCCAGGTAACAACAATCCAATGGGTGCAACTGCAGGTGAGGTACTAATACTAAGCAATCAAAAAACTGGGCAAATAGCAGCAACTAAGGTTTGTAATTCTAGTAAGACCCAGGGGTTTGGAGGATATTTTAGAGGAGCAAAGGGCATTTTGATGGAAGTTAAGGCTAGCGATGTAAAGGTTAACAGTAAAGGAAGGGATCAAACTAAAAATGGAGATGTTTGGAATGTGGTAATATCAAGAAAATCTCCTACAAAGAAAGGAGGTTCACCAAAACAACAGAAGCTAAATTTTAAACCAAATGACCTTCCCACAGCTTCCAGCTCAAATGCATTCGAGGTTCTTACTGGTTATGGGAATACAAAAGGTTTAAATGATCAAGAGCCCTCAAGACAAATGGTACCAATGCCTAGCAGGGATCGAGGAGGACAAGACAATGATAGTTTGGGCATTAACACAGTGAATAACACAGATTTATTCCAAATTCCTACAGCTGATCGGGATGTTGGAGGTGATGCAGCTGGTCGAAGTGATGATGTGGTATGCAAGGACTTAATACTATGTCTCAATAGGGACAAGGACAGGCAGGAAACTAAGAATGTAGCTAAGGAAATTAATGTTCAACCAACTGCATTAGGGAATAAACTGGTGGACATGCAAGCACATATTTCTAATATTCCTACATTACATTTTTCCAGCCCTCAAGTCGAACAAATAATTAAAGAGGCCCAGAATGCAATGATGATGCTCACTAATATGGCTAAGACACCATTAGTCACATTGAACACCTCAGTGCAGGATATACCATCACAGTCTTTAGAGTCATGTGGTGAATTTGGAGGAGAGCTCATGTTGTCATCTAGAAATAATAATGAAGTGATAAAGGCTAATTTGAGGGAAATGGCAATTAAATCTAAACTATGGGAATACCAGCATGAATATGAGGAGGAAGAAGACTATGGTGATGTAGTAGCTGGAAATTCAAGTGAAGAAGATGATCACGAGGTAGATCATGATAGCACAGGAGAAGAGATCAAATCAGTAGCTATGATAAAACTTGATCAAGTACGAGCAGTAAGTCCCAACTGTAATCTTAACGCAAAAGCTCCAGCTTTCGTGCCTTTAGCTACAACAGGACCTGGACAGCAACTACAAATCACACAGTTCGCATCAAGTTCTAGGCATCAACAATTAGCGACATCCAGTCCAGGTATTACATTAGAGGAGAAAAAGCTACTAGAGGAAATAGTAAATTCAAATCCTAGAAATTTAAATTCATCGGCTTTTAGCACTGGTCGAGTAAATAGGAGCAGGAACAAAATACAAAACATGGCACAAAACAAGGCAATTCTAGTGAACAATCAGGAGGGGAACACTATGATAACACAAGGTGATTTTCAAAACATGCCAAATCCGATAAGTACGGGAAGAGATACATATGTAGAGGGTGAGGAAGATGCAATGCTACAACAGTGTTGGGAAGATGTAGCAAGGAAAGGTGATTTGTCAGCCATGCATAGTGGAAAAAGCAAGAAGCCCCGATCAAGGGATCGAAGTTGGGATGGTAGAGTAAATGAAGATACAATCGTAAGGAGACTCCCAATGAGAAATGCAAAACAAAAACAACTCACTCAAACTACATCTACAAAGTCCAATCGCTCGAAGAAAAAAGCATGAATTTTGAAGACATTTTGAAAAGAGTTGAGGACGAAGACAAGAATCTACAAGTTGAAGATTTCACAAGATTAGAGAAAAGAGAGCACCATGGTGGTTTCTTTATCTTTTTATTTTATCATCACATTAGTATAATTCTATGTAATATCATCATAGAGTATGTTATAAACTCTGTGATGATTATAGAATACTTAGTGCTAGCTAGTTCATTTTATTTACATGCTTATTAGGTAGTGAGGTTTTCATTTGCCTCATTAGGATTAGTATAAGATAAGAGAACCTTATTTGTAAAAAAAAAAAAGAATTCCAACCCTAACCCCAACCCCTAAAACCAAACCCAACCCCAACGCTTTCAAGCCTAGAGAGAGAAGCTCTGGGCGATTTTCTTATTTTAGAGAGAGAAAACATCTTTTCCGGTGACCAGCCCCCCCAGCGGCTGGTCTGCCTCCCCCCACTGTCGCCCAGCCCCCCACATCTCCTAAACCAATTCCACAACCCCTTAATTATTCTAATGCGGTTAAGAATGGAATAGCTGAAACAACGATGCATACTCGAAAGCCTGCTGTTCAACCTATTCCTATGCGCAAAGCCCAAAATTTTTAAGGACATCCGCTGGTTGTTTTTACAGCAGAAGAAGTTGATCGTATGAATGTTATTAAAGGCTTAAACTTTGTTATAGTTTGCAAATTCTCATACGGTTGGCCTGATATTAAAGAACTTAGGCGAATTATTCCAATTCAATCCGGCATTAAGGGTGAGTGCAACATTGGCTTTTTGAGAGAAAGGCATATTTTGATTCGCATGACATTATGGCAAGACTACGTTGATTTTTCATCAAAAAGTGTTTATTATTTAAAAGACAAGCATGGAGAGGAGTATCAATTAAGAACACTTATCTATGACGTTAAATTCAAGCCAGTGGAGGAAACTCCCAAAGTGATGACTTGGATTTCATTCCCAAATTTGTTACCCACTTATTTTGTGAAGGAAGTGTTGTTTTCCTTAGCATCTGCTGTAGGTAAAACTTTACATCTAGACAAAGCTACAATAAATAAGACTAGGCCAAGTTGTGCTAGAGTAAAGGTGTTGATTGATCTAATGGATGAATTGCCAAAGAAGGTGAGAATGGATATTGATGATGAAAATGCTGCTGAGTTGAGAACGGAATGGGTAAATATTCAGTATGATAATTTAACTAAATATTGTAGAGAATGCAAACTTCAGGGGCATGATGAGTATGAATGCTGGAAATTACATCCAGAATTGATGGAGACAAGAGTTAGTACAAAAAAGACTGCTGAACAAGATAAATAACAAGATAAAAAAGAAATGAGGCCTTTGATGGTTTTGTCCAGTGGAAAAATTGTTGGAAATAAAGGTGCTCAATGGAAAACAATCAGGGATAAAAGATTTCAAGGGAATGAGAAACAGGAGGAAAACAAAAAAGCTTTGGTGCCTGTGGAGAAACAAGGAACATCAGTTGCAAATAAAAAAGGAGATGCTGTCATGAATGGAACTAAGACTGCACAAACACAAAATACCAACAAATTTGCTGTATTGGTAGATGAAGCTGAGGAAAATAATAAAGAAAAGCAATTAGAACTAATGGAGACTACGAATGAAGTGTCTATTGCAAATGAAAGAGAAGTTATGAATCAGAAGACACAAGAGGTGATTCCAAAAGAATTAGAAAAGGCAAAGACAAGAAAGGAAGTAGTAGTTGTGATGCCAGCTGCCAGCATTAATCCAGCAGGGATGATCAAACAAAAACAGGTGGAGGTAGAGAATAACAAACAAGGAAGTCCAAACAATGCTTTAAGATCAACAGATATGATGCAGATTCACACAAAAACAACATGGAAACAGGGGAGATGCAACAAAAGAGACTACAAGTCAATGGGTACACAGAGCATTCACTTCAAATTTTGCTGCAATGAACACATCTTGTCAAGATATTCCTTCACAAGACATACTGATTGAACAATAGTTGGCCATAAATGAAGAAAAAGAATTTGTAGAAGATCTAGATATGGAGTTGTTCAAGGCTAATGAGAATTCCAAAGCAATAGGAGGTAAAGTGTGGTCAAATCAAATTGAGGAGGAAGAAGAAGATGGACAGATACTTGATATGTTAGAGAGTGATGGAGAAAGAGAGGCTCATGAGGATGATGATGAAGAACAGAAGGGGAAAGAGGTTACAAATTCAGCAGAAAGATCAAGTTCAAATAGGATCAATATGATTAATCCAGGAGGAACAGGCATATCAGCAGTTTCAGCACTCAAAACAACCAATGAGAAAGGAGGAAAACAGTTAGAGGAGGCACAAAACATTAGTGGTAAGAAAGTTACAGATGCTCTTACTTCCAAAGGAGAACAGGCAGAACTTTTACACAACAAAACTGCTGAGAAGATACCAGCAATTCATACCTTATCAGTTGCAACACAAGGGCACACACAATAAGAACATGGGAAGTTAGTTACAACTACATAAGGGAAAGTGGTGGAGACAGATATCAATCAAGGAGATGCAGAAATGCAACAAGCAGCAAATATCAATGGTAGAGACATGGATTAGGAGTCAACAGCACAGAATTTTCATAATGTAGCTAGGAAAGGTGACTTGTCCCCTAGAGATATAGCTAAGTCTGCAACTAAGGAGAGGAAGAAGCAAGCTAAGGAAACTTCTAATGCACCAGCAGGAGGAGTCACAACTAGGAGAGCACTATCTAAATCCCAAAATCATTAATGGATGCCCTAATTTGGAATGTAAGATCAGTGAACACAAGACAAGCATTTGAAAGGATTATTACAATGCATAGAGAACATAATTTTGAATTCATATGGGTGTTGGAACCTATGCAACAGTCTAGCAAGATAGAGAGATACAGGGGCAAGGATTGGGATGACTCAAGCTATTGTCAATGTCTCAAACAAAATTTGGGCTTTTATTGATGAAGTATTTGAAGTAGATATTCTATATAATATGTCACAACAACTAACTCTAAGGCTATTCCATACAGAAACCCATGTGGAATTAGTTCTTACACTTTGGGATACTTTGTATGCAATGGCATCAAATATGAGAGTCCCATGGCTAGTAGGAGGGGACTTTAATGTGATATGGGATGAAGAGGAGAAGTTTGGAGGACTGCAAGTATCTATTAATGAGGTAGATGACTTCAGGCACTGCATCAACACTTGTAATTTGACAGATTTGGGCTTTAAAGGGAGTATATATACTTGGTGGAATGGGAGATCAGAAGAAGACTGCATATTCAAAAGGCTAGATAGATGTTTTGGGAATGGAGAGCTTCAACAGACCTTCCCAGGACTAGAGATTACACATATGTCCAAAACATGATCTGATCACAGGCCATTGCTATTGAAATGTGATATAGAGACTCCTCCGGTGAAGACGCCATTCAGATTCCTACAATTTTGGGCTAAGCATGACATATTTAAAGATGTAGTTAAGGAAGACTGGAATGCAGATTTCAGTGCTAGCCCCTTTGTGCTTTTCAATTTCAAGTTAAAGAAACTGAAAAAAGCATTGCCACTATGGAGTAAAGCTACTTATAGGGATATATTCTAGAAAATACATAATCTGGAAAAAGTTGTTCTGGTGCATGAAAGACAATTTGAGGTTAGTCCAACTATGGAGAATAGACAGAGACTTCAAAAAGTACAGGCTGAAATGATAAAGTACCTTGCATTAGAAGAAGTATTTTGTAGACAAAAAGCTGGAATTATGTGGTTTGCTGATGGGGATAAAAATTCCAGGTTCTTTCATGCACATGTGAATGGGAGAAGAAAGAAATTAAAGCTGCACAGAATACAAGATAGCATGGGAGATTGGATAGAAGAATATGAGAAGAATGCAGAAGAGGCTATAAGATTCTACGAGGAGCAGTTTACAGAGACATCAACTCCAACAGAATTTGACATTCTAAATCATATTCCCACTGTGATAGATGCATAACAAAATGATCTTCTTCTAGCTATGCCTACTAGAGATGAGGTCAAACAGGCAGTGATGGGGTTAAGTGGAGACTCAGCTGGAAGTCCTGATGGGTTTACTGGTGCTTTATATCAATCCTGTTGGGAAATTATAGGAGATGATGCATTTGATATGGTGAGGGCCTTCTTTTGTGGACAACAACTACCCAAATGTGTAACTCATACAAATTTGGTATTGCTTCCAAAGAAGAAGGAAGTGTCTACATTTGCAGATTTGAGGCCAATCAGCTTGAGCAACTTTGTAAACAAGATCTTCTCTAGGGTTATTCATGAGAGACTAGTTGATGTTTTACCTAGGTTGATATCTTATGAACAAGCTGGATTTGTTAAAGGGAGAAGCATTGTTGAGAATGTTCTCTTAACACAGGAGATTATTACAGATATCAGATTGAGGACTAAGGCTGGTCCTAATGTAGTGATTAAGCTAGACATGGCTAAAGCTTATGATAGTCTATCCTGGTTATTTCTCACAAACACCTTGAGGAGAATGGGTTTTTCAGAAGGCTTTATAGGCATGATCTATGACTTGGTGGGAAATAATTGGTATTCTATTCTGATTAATGGCCAACCTTACGGTTTTTTAAATTCTACAAGAGGTGTTAAGCAAGGGGATCATCTATCTCCTACACTGTTCATACTGGCTGCTGAGGCTCTATCTAGGGGCTGAAATCTCTTCATACTAATCCTCACTTTTGTGGATTTGGTTTTCCTAAATGGAGTCCAAGAATTAACCACTTGTTTTATGCTGATGATACTATATTATTCTGTTCATCAGATGAAACTTCCCTAAATCTGATGATGGATGTATTGCATGACAATGAAAGAGCTTTAGGTCAGTTGGTTAATAAGGCAAAATCAGCTATATTCTTACATCATCTTGTAGATTTGGAGGTGGTAGAAAAGGTAGAGAGGGTAACAGGGATCAAGAAGCAGGAATTTCCTTTTACATACTTGGGTTGTCCTATATTTTATGATAGGAGGAGAATGGACTACTACTAGGGTTTAATCTCTAAAATTATGGACAAGCTTCAAGCATGGAAAGGAAGACTTTTATCAATTGGAGGAAGAGCTGTTCTTATTCAAAGTGTTTTGCAAGGCATGCCTATGCACATCTTATCAGCAGTTAACCCTCCTAGTTATGTACTTAACAAACTACATAAGATCTTTGCTAGGTTCTTCTGGAGTAGTAATGTTGGGGTAAACTCTAGACACTGGGATTCTTGGAACACTCTTTGTATGCCCTATGAAGAAGGAGGCATAGGTTTTAGATCATTACATGATGTATCAAAGGCTCTATTCTGCAAATTATGGTGGAATTTCAGAACAACGCCAAGTCTTTGGAGTGTTTTTATGAGTAACAAATATTACAAAAAGTTAAATGCAGTAATTGTTCCATGGAAAGAAGGGTCTCATGTTTGAAGAAAAATGTTGGAATGCAAGGATCTAATTGAGCACCAAATACTATGGAAGGTAAAATCAGGGTCAACACTGTTTTGGTTTGATAACTGGACAGAATTGGGAGCTTTATACTTTCAAGTTCCTACTGTGTTTCTAATGAATGAGGTGATACAGAATGTCAGTGAAGTATGTGTTGATGGGAGATGGCAAGTGGATAAACTACAACAATTATTACCAGCAGATCTTGCACAACATATTGTGCAACACATCAGACCTCTAGGAGATGAGATGAGGCTGGACATCCCATACTGGATGTTGGAACCTAAAGGTCACTTTTCAGTTAAGTCCGCATGGGAGTACATTAGAAGAAGGGACAGTCCTAATAAACATATAGGAAGATGTGGGTAAAATGGATGCCATTCAAAATCAGTTTCTTTATGTGGAAAGTGTCGAAAGCAAAGCTCCCACTTGATGATTTCATGAGAAGATTGGGGTATTCTATGCCTTCAAAGTGTTGGTGTTGTGTTGAACCTAGAGAAGAATCCCTAAATCATACCTTCTATACCTCTAATGCAGCAAGGGTAGTGTGGAGGTATTTCCTAATGAGGGCTCGCATTTCAGTAGAGGGTATAACTTTGCACCAAGCTATTGTAAAGTGCTGGACAACACCAGTTCTAGACAGGATCAAGCCTGTCATGCAATCATTACCACCAAGCATTCTTTGGGAGCTATGGAAAAGGAAGAATGCAATGAAACATGGGGATGCAGTGTCAGTCAATAGAGTTGTATACCAGGTTTCTAATACTTTACAATCTCTTGTAAGAGTAAGGAAACCTGGTCTGAATGTACCACAAAAGTGGCAGAGTCTGTTGCACATGCTGGAAAACTACACTCCAAAGCTCAAACATACTAAGCTATTGTGGGAATTTCCAATGGAAGGATGGATAAAGGTGAATACAGATGGTGCTTGTGAGCACGTGATTTTGCCCTACGTAAGACTTACTCCCAAAAATTCAAAATAAAATTGTTTTTGTATCGTCGTAATATCTGTGGATTTTTGCGTTAATTTTCTTATTATTTGTATTCTTTGTGTGCACATGTTTGATTGCTTAAAATTAAGAAAAATACAAAATATATTGTGTTCGCACTCTTAGGTTTTAATTTACAATTGAAAGTAATCAAGTTTATTTGACAAAAATAGAAAAATCACAAAAAATATGTATTTTTGTATTTTTAGCATTTAATGTCCCAATTGTGTGATTTTAGTTTAATTTAACTATAATAAGAACCTAATTAGTACTCTTATAAACTAATTTGATTTTTTGTAATGTATTTTAGAGTTTTTGTTTTTAATAAATTAAGAATTAATAAATAGGAAATAAAGAGAAAGAAAATAGGAGAGGAAATTAGATTGGGCCAAATCCAATTTAAATATAACAAGGCCCAAACAACTAACCCAATTGACCCGATCTGCCCAATCCCAAGTGACCCCGTTGATCTGGACCGTTGGATTTTATTATCCAACGGCCCAGATTAATCAATTAATTCCCCAAATATACCCAGGCCCCAACTTGATCAAACGACGTCGTTTGATACCTAAGAAAATAATCTAGGCCGTTGATCAAGTTTGATCCAACGGCCGAGATTAAAACTTTAATTTTAAACATACCAAAGAACCCCAATACCCCCATACCCGTTTTTATTTCTCCCAGACCCTTTCTTCGTGTCTCCCAGAGACGATCAGAAACCGCCGTGCCCCCACCGCCCTCCGCCTACCGGAAATCGCCTCACGGCGGTTCCGGTAGGCCAATCCCGACCAAATTAACACCATAGAACCTCCTAACCCCCCTCTATACGAATCCGTCCTTCATTTTTCTCGAATCAAGCCCAAACCCTTCGAATCTTCAATCAAAGGTTCGAGTCCAAACTCAACCTACACCAAACACTCTCAAATTCACACCACGCCGCCCTTAGACCTCCCTCATACCCCTACTAACCTTGGTCCGGCTCGAATCTGGCCGGAATCGGTCGAGCCCCAAAAAGTGGCGCCAAGAACCCTAGAAATCCAAATTTAGGTTTTTTTAAAATCAATGGGAGATTGAGGTCTAATAGACCTTAGTCTAGGTGTTCTCAACTGAGAACACCCCGATTAAGGTCCATTAAACCCCAGAACGGATGAGTCCGGTTGGCCCGCTTCATGAGTTTCTTCTGAGGTATTTGTTCTGTCGATTTAATTCTGTTGTATGAGCATCCGTGTGTGCTTTATTTGTGTTTTTATTTTTATTTGTTATGTTTTCAATTTTTCGTATCAATTATTCTGTCTTCTTCCCTCAAAGACCTTTTATTTGGTCAATTATTATTCTGTTTTATTTGTTCGAATGTGCTTGTCATAGGATAGGTATTCGTTTCGATTAACGTCGTCATAGCTAGTTTGATTACTTCTAAGTCTCTGCCGAACACCATGAATCTTTGTTATCGTTCGTCAATTAGTTGTTTGTTGATTCTCATGTGTGGTGAAATGTTATGGACCAAGTAATCGACTAGGCGGACACTGTTGTAGGTTTGTTTGTTCCAATAAGATAGGGATGCCATTGGCATTGCAAGACTGATCCGAGCCACTATTGGTTTAACAAATTTTTGAATTATCAATGATGTTTGGATATAGCTGTAGGAGGACTTGAATCAGGATGATATTATCTTAGGATTTAAAATGCCCTGCACACAATGCACAAGTGGAACCTGCTGTATAGCAGAGTTCCCCACCAATGTCCCCTGATTATTAATTTTAATTAAAAAGAACCCATACTTAGACACAATATAGTGGCACAAGCAGAGGAATGGGTCTGCCCAGGGGAATCTACTGGGCTGTGCAGAGATAGGAATGGGCAGGGGTTTAGTTTAGGTGGTGGCATCACTTAGGAATTAATTCAAAAAAACTATAAGTATAGGACATAGGGACCTTAGACAAAAAAAAAGGGGAGAACATTAGGGAGCATTCTGAAACAGATTCACCCATCGAGAATATTGGCAAAACACACTAACACTCACAGACATTAACACTCAGACAGAAAACACTGGGTATACACACATTCACAGCATAGACACTCACATACACTCATACAAATACACATAAGTATTCACTGCCTGCTGTGATTCTGCTGTTGCTGTTGTTGTTCTGCTACCTGCTGTTATTCTGCTGCCTGCTGGTTGTTGTTGAACTGCCTGCTGGCTGTTGTTGCTACTACTGTTGCTGTTTGTTGCTTTTGCGATTTCATTGCTGCTGATTCTTTTCACCTTTTCATTTTCATACTTCCAGGTACACACACTTGATCCTCAGTGAATGTAAATTTTGGCCTAGATGTGTGACTGATATGGAAAATCAAATGACAATGAACTTTTCATTTTATAGAAGAGATGCTGTAGTTTTTTTTTGTTAGATTATATTTCCTATTTTCATTATCCAAACTCAAATATTGTGTATAATATGGAGCCGTTAAACTTGTGAAGATAGGGATTGTAATTAGGTCATTTTTTGATTAATTGCGACATGTGTTTGAATAGGGATTAAGACTCAAACTGTTAACATTCAAATGATTGAATTGTGTGAATCGGGTTTATATAATTATTCTAGTTCTGGTAAACAATGTTGAATATTAGTTAAACAGATTATAGGGTTGAATATTAGTTAAACAGATTATAATTGATTATGGACTCTCAGTTAAATCATGATTTCAGCTTTCTGTTTGGAAGTTAGATATGAATGAGATGTTAGTTAAAACTTTTATATAGGCACATGTTTCATTAATAAATATGCATGTCAATTGTCATTATTAGGGGTGTATTCAAATTAGCTAAATGAAATGAACATAAAAGCAAAAAAAAAAATTTATTAATTACTGTGTGACTCACTGAAGCATTTGTAGGATTCTCCGGTATATATACACAATTGTATTATAATTTGAATTTGTTCGAATAATAGAATTAGTTAATTTGTTGTTTTGATAAAGGTGGGTCTATTTGTCATAGAATGTGATCCACGTCTGAATGGCCCAATTTTGTTCGAGTACAAATACAATGACATTGGGTCAATACTAAGATACAGATTCTGAAGCCTCATTAAAGTTTAGAAATAGTGAATTCATTCCTATTTAAAATCATAGTGAGGATATATGAACTTGTTAAATTATATAGGACTTTTTCTTCATTTTTTTTAGAGACAAATAAAATCATAGTTGCTTTTAGAGAGCCACGCTAAATAAATGCATAACATGCGGGGCCCTCAATAATTGCTTAATAAAATATTTAGATTTGGAAGGACCGTTTAGCAAATTTCACGGTCTTTCCCAAAATTAATAAGACGAAGATACTTTAGGCGCGTTAGTTAATAATAATACCTTCCTAATCACGGGTGCGCATTTATGTGACCCAAATCTTACTCTCGGCGAAACCTGAAATACATTAAAGTCACAGGCGTACCGGTTGCGGTGTGACTCGAAAATGTGTTTCCGTGACGTTGTAATTCTTCTAAAATTAAAAGCGGAACATTAAACGCACGTAGTTAAAATATATAAGAAATCAGATAAAAGCAAAAATTGCAGTTGAGCGACCGTGCTAGAACCACGGAATCCGGGAGTGCCTAACACCTTCTCCCGGGTTAATAGAATTCCTTATCCAGGTTTCTAGTTTCGCAGACTGTATACAGAGTCATAAATTTCCTCGGTTCGGGATTAAACCGGTGACTTGGGACACCATTATTTTCCCAAGTGGCGACTCTGAATAATTAAATAAATTGATCCCGTTCCGACTGTCCTTTAAGTGGAAAAACTCCTTCCATGATTATTGTTACATCCCTTCCCAGGGTGTAGTAGTAATTATTGGCACATACCTTCAGGTAAGTAGTGAGAAAAAGGAGGTGTGATAGCTCTGGCGACTCTGCTGGGAATAGAAACCCATAACTTCGGTTCAGGGTTTAAGAATTCGAGCTCGGTTAAATTGTTGTTTTTTATATCTGATCTCATTATATGCTTTGATCAATGTGCTATATGTCTACCGCTTTGATACTAGTTGCACTGTATATACAAACTGCTATATGTTTACCGCTTTGATATTGCGTGAACTGTATATAAAACTGTGCCGAAAACCCTTCTCTTCTTACCCCGGGGATGTGCTTACTGGTTGAGACTCCCTTTTCTGTTAGTGTCAATACCCAAAATAAGAAAAGAGGCAGGATAAGTTACAAAGCCGGACGATCCCGCGGGTCCCCGGTACGTAGCCCCCTCCTCAATCCGAGCTGTCCACTTGGATACACAGTTTAGACCATGTACCAAGGTTCTGAGCTTAGAATAACATAACCGCATACCGGATCCCTAGTAGGAAACGTTTATTTGCATCACGTTGCATTTGACTTAGGGGACTCAACACAGGGGTTGGGTCCGTCTAGGACAGGCAACCTGAAATAAAAAGACCATCTTGCTATATCATGTTTGTTGTAAAGCATTTATTTAGACTGGCATGCTGACTGGCTTTTAAATACTGAAGAAGAAAAACGAAAAACAAAAGAAAATAGTATGGGGAAATAGATATTTTTCAGAAAATACAAAAATGTGTTTTACCAATAAGTCAATAAATTTAGTTTGCTGATAAAAGACGACAGAAGGTCGACTTTGCCAACAAAATGGTTTTCTTGACAAAATGTGTTTTCTTTGTCGGTCAATAAAAGAAAAAAATAGTTGTTTTGACGGACCGAACTACGCGGGTTTGATTCTCACCGGGTGTGAAATACGTAGGCAGCCTTTAACGGGTCCAACTTCCCTATATTTCAAAATAAGTTTTTAAAAAGAAGAAATAATGACGGAATGCCAGGATATTTAACTTTGCCTCAACGACCACCCTTTCATCAGTCTTAATATTTTGACCAGTCAATTCCTGTGGCCCGCTTCGTTTTTTAAAAAAAAAGAAAAAGATAGTTTTGTTTGGGTCAAATAAAGATTTTTCTTTCATCTAAAAACTACCTTAATAAATGTGCAGAATGAGCACGAGTCAGAATACAACCGAAGCTATCATAAACAAGGTCCCCTTAAGTTTGCATAGGTGGTGGAGCGACTTGGGCGAGCAAGGACAAGACGCAGTTAAGCTGTACTTGGGAGATCTAGTGGGGCTACTAAATATTCCCCCGAGAGGAGACATCATACGAGCCTTGATCTCATTCTGGGATCCAGCACACAATGTGTTCCACTTTTCAGACTTTGAACTCACACCAACATTGGAAGAATTGGCCGGATATATCGGAAGACCAAAAGTCCCTATGAGGGAACAATATCTCATTGCACCAAGGGTAGTGACAGTACATAGGTTTTTGGATACTGTGAAAATCCGCAGAACTGTACACAACCCAGACTTATCAGAAGGGTTCTGCACTTTAGCATTTCTATATGACAAATATGGTCATTATGGGGGTTTCAACAAACACAAAAGCAAAATCTGCAGTGGAATAAACCAGTTAAAATGGGAAGAGCACGGACGCATCGCCTTCATGATAACTTTCCTAGGTTCATTAATATTTCGCAGAAAGGACGGGAATATCAACATACAAGTGGCAGGGGTCGTGAGCACTCTGATGAAACAAAACAATAGTACTTTGGCTCCCATGATAATATCGGATATCTCTCGTGCACTCACTATCTGCAAAGCTGGAGGGGTCTTCTTTGAAGCTTGCAACGTACTGCTCCAAATGTGGATGATCGATCACTTATGTTCGTCGCCCGCAGTTTATGAGGTATAGTTTATCGGAGAAAACCTGTATAGAAGAATTCCCTACGAGGGTCGAGGGACATGATTTGCCGGAGGGGATTAGCGGATGGATACGACTTTTGCGTTTGATTCCGGCCAGTAAGATAGAATGGACACTTGGCTGGCTACCCGTGGAAGAAGTCATATATGCATCGGCCACGGAATCATATTTATTACTAATGGGCCTCAACAACATCCAGCCCTACGCGTCAGGTCGAGTATTGAGACAGTTGGGACGATGCCAAATAATCCCAAAAGAAGAAGACCTCAGCCCACATGTGGTTGAAATTGGACCGGGAGGACAGTTCCTTGAAGCATTGGTCCGAAAGATTTGGAGTGAATGTCAAACATTGAAGATAGACACTCGGGTGCGAGATCGAGCCCGGGGTGAAGTATCGCCGGAATACCCTGCATGGTATAGCAGAGATCTGGAGCATCAAAGGCCCACAAAAAGGCCCCACCTCAGGGAGTTTGCTGGAGCGTCACAAGAGCAATGGGACTGGTTGGCCAGAGAAGAAGCTTATAGAACAAAGATTAGCAGGATAGAGCAACGGACCCAAGAGCTCCAATTTGAAAGGGATGTGCAAGCTGCCGCCAACGAAGGAGATAAAAAGAAGTTGGCACAAGAAAATGACTTTTTGAGAGCTCAAATCCAGCAAATGAAAAGGGATGCTGACAGACAGTTGAGGAGTCGAGCAGACGAAAAATTGATAAAGGGTTTGAGAAACCAAGTTGCCGATGTCCAAAGAGAATTGGAAGAGTCGAAGACCCAAACGATGAGGATCCGTGCTAGCTGGAGAAAGGAGGCACATCAACATGCACTTCACCTACAACGGGTGGAAGAAGATTACACCGAGATCATCACTAGTCTAAGGGAAGCAAATGTTATCCTCAGGGAGTGGGTTTTCAAGCAAACCCGAGATGCCAGAGCAGACCTCGACCGTTGCCACGATTTGATGGCCCGACTGCAAGGACAAGTGGATAGGCTCCTAGACCAAGTCACCAACAATGCTCGAAGATTGGGGGCGAAAAAGCAGCAGATAGAACAGCTACTCAGAGAAAGGGACATGATCAAGGACAGAATTGGAGAAATAGGGCATTATGTCACCATGAAGTGCTTAGCTTGTGAACAAATGCCCCGCACCACCCTTTTTGCTTCAGTTATGGGCTATGTTCATCAGATCATGAGAGAGTTAAGGGGACTACACAAGGACCTCACACCAAGGCCCGCGGCAAGGCCGAATGATGCCTCGCGGGCCCCCAGGAATTTTAGAGCATTAGACTTCTGATTAAAAATGTATGCTGAAATACTGAGTCAAGCCGGTTGGCATTTTATTTTCCTTTTTCCGAGTCAAGCATTTCTCTTATTTTATTGTAAGACATGTTTTGTAACTTTAAGGATTTTTTGTTTGATATAAAAATTACCGAATTTTGCCACAATCTTGTGACCAGAACTACGCTCGGTCTGATTCACGCGGGGACGTGATACGTAGGCAATCCACATAAGATTCGACCACCACTAAAAAGAAAGGAAAAGAACACGAAGATTAATAACAATAAGGCTTTCAAGGATAATTGAAAAAGGAAAAAAAAAAGAGAAAAAGAAAAGAAAAGAAGCTGGAATGACGCATGCGATGAGAACATATAAGGGGTTAATTGATTAGGTGCATTGCATCCCAACGTGCGATAACATGCCTATTAAATTCAGTAAGCTAACAAAGTTTGTTGCAATCCAGAAAAGTTTAGCAGTTAGTCTGACAGAATATACTGGCCAGCCACCATTACCGTACTAGATCTAAAGGGCCAATTCCAGCAAGTATGTCCAGCTCCGGTAAAAGTCTCGAGGAAGAGAAATCAGAGATACAGATCATGAAAGAAGAGGTAGATCGGTTGAAACAGCAGATAACAGAGATGCACCTACCTGGGCTAGGGGACAGTCTTCACCAAACCTCCCTACTCTTGCATCAGCTCCAGAACATCCACCTCTTGACCCTTCGACAAGCGCCCCACTCTATCCATACTATCAAGGGGAAAACCCTTATGCCACCCAAATTCCACCAGCCAAACAAAATCCTCCTCCGGTCACCCCTGTTTTTGTGGCACCCCCACGTGCTACTCTACAAAAGTCGTCCGGTGAGCCGCATGTTCAAATCCATGACAATTCTTACTATCCTCCCGAGCCTACCTTTAGGGCTCCCGAACCGCATACACACACCCCTCACTGGGATAACCCGGCAGAACCGGAAAAGCACTTCCAAAGTTCGGAACATGAGGAAGTTATTAGAAAAGTTAAAAGCCTGGAGCAGTCCTTCAGGAATATGCACGGTTTGGGCAACCAGGTCAGTGTCGCTTACAAGGATCTGTGTCCATTCCCAGATGTCCAGTTGCCGACCGGGTTCAAAATGCCCAAGTTTGACCTATACGAGGGGCATGGTGATCCAGTAGCCCATCTTCGAGGGTTTTGTAGTAAAATGCGAGGAGCCGGAGGACGAGACGAGATTCTGATAGCTTACTTCGGTCAGAGTTTGGGGGGATCTGCCCTAGAGTGGTACACTAGGCAGGATCCCAGCAGATGGTTTACTTGGGATGACTTGGCTCAAGCATTCATTGGCCGGTTCCAGTACAATCTTGAAATAGTCCCCGAACGCTTATCATTGCTAAAGTTAGAGAAGAAACCCGCCGAAAGTTTCAGAGAATTTGGTTTCCGCTGGAGGGAACAGGCAGCAAGGGTAGATCCGCCCATGAGAGAGAGCGAGATGGTGGACTACTTCTTGCAGACACTAGAGCCGACCTACTTCGGACATCTGGTGACGTCCGTCGGTAAATCATTCATCGAGGTGATAAAGATGGGGGCTATGATCGAGGAAGGCTTGAAAGCCAACAAGATCATGAGTTATTCAGCTTTGAAAGCCACCACTCAAGCTATCCAAAGTGGTACCGGAGGAGTGCTTGGGAAAAAGAGGAAAGAAGAAGTCACGACAGTCGAGTCCGGAACATGGTTCAGAAACAGGGGCCCCGCACCCCAATATAACCCGCCACAACCTCACCACCAAAATCACCTCCACAATCCATATAACTACCCGCAACACTACTATCCAACACCTGATCCCCATTTTACTGTCCATCACGCACAGTCCTATTCTGCACCTCCCGTCCATGCACCGTGGCGTGCACCAAACCCGCAGAACAATTATCCACCCCCAAGAGCTTACAGAAACCCCTCGGGCGCGGGCTTTCGCCCGAACCAAGCATTCAAGAGCCACAGGGCGCCAAGGCCAAAGACTTTCACTCCCTTGGGGGAGTCTTACACCAGTCTGTTCCACCGTTTGAAGCAAGTAGGGTTGCTAAATCCGGTCGAGGCTAAGCTACCAAACCCTCTTCCAAAGAATTTGGATCATTCAATAAATTGTGCATACTGCTCAGGATGTCCGGGGCACGACACGGAAAAGTGTTGGAGGTTGAAAACAGCTATCCAGGAACTCATCGACACTCGCCGAATTGAGGTCCAGACTCCAGCGGAGCCCAACATCAACCAAAATCCACTTCCAACTCATCATGAGACCAACATGATCGAGTTGGTACGGGTAGAGGAGGGAAAGGAGAAAACCTCTCAGACTGTAATGATGATCAAGTCTAGCGGGGTAGGAATAAAAAGGGGGTCAAGCCTTGATAAGTCACTCAGTTGCAAGAAGGACATACAAGGAGGGTCGGAAGCAGAAAAGGGAAGCGTGAACAAAGTGCCGGTGAGGCCGGGGGAAGTAAAAATAACTGTGAAAGGGGAGGCAACCAAACCCATTTTGACGGTAGCAGGTGTTCGAGTGGATCCTTTCATCATCAAGCCAGTAATACAGTTGCCAATAGCTGATAGCAAAGCTATTCCATGGAATTACGATCGGGTCACGACAACCTACAATGGAAAAGAAGTTAAAGAGGAAGTCTGCGAAGCGCAAGGGTTGACCCGCTCAGGGAGGTGTTTTGCCCCGGCGGAATTGAGGAAGACTACTCCGGCAACACTAAAAAAGCCGGTAACTGATGAAGAGGCAGAAGAATTCCTGAAAAAGATGAAGCTACATGATTATTCTGTCTTAGAACAGCTGAAGAAAACCCCCGCGCAGATCTCATTGCTATCCTTGCTGATACATTCTGAAGAACATCGGCAAGCTTTGATGAAAGTTTTAAATGAGGCCCATGTACCTGATAAAATCTCCGTGAGTCATTTAGAAAAGATCACCAATAGGATCTTCGAAGCGAACCGGATCACCTTCACCGATGATGAGTTGCCTGAGGAAGGCACCGAGCACAATAAGGCTTTATATCTTACGGTAAAGTGTGAGGAGTCGGTGGTTACCAAAGTCCTAGTCGATAATGGATCCAGTGCTAACATTTGTCCCCTCTCTACACTAAACAAGTTGAAAGTGGACATCGGCAGGATACGCAAGAACAACATATGTGTTCGAGGGTTTGATGGAGGAGGCAAGGCGTCGGTCGGGGACATAGTGTTAATCTTGACAATCGGACCGATGGAGTTCACCATGGAATTCCAGGTGTTGGACATGGTAGTTTCATATAACCTTCTGATAGGGCGATCGTGGATCCATGCCGCAAAAGCAGTTCCATCCAGCCTACACCAACTAGTCAAGTTTGAGTGGGACCAACAGGAGATCGTAGTCCATGGAGAGAATGATCTACAACCGGGCACCATCGTCCCCTTTGTTGAGACAGAAGAGGATGTTGGGCCATGGGTATACCAGATCTGCAATGTGGTATCCGCCAACCGAGTTCCAGAAGGGGAATGCATTCCCAATGACAGAATAATTACCGCCGACGTCATGGTGGCTCATGAAATGCTGAGAAATGGTTTCGTACCCGGCAAAGGTTTAGGTGCATCTCTGCAAGGAATCACACAACCGGTATCTGTGGTAAAAAACGTGGGAACCTTCGGTTTGGGATTCAAGCCAACATCAGAGGACATCCAGCGAGCCAGGAAGAACAAGCAAAAGACATGGGTGCTCCCGAAGCCTGTTCCACGCCTTTCCCGATCTTTTGTCAGGTCCGGAGTAAGAGGACATCCGACGACAAAGGTTCCTAGTCCTATGGTTAGGCCAGACGAAGAGTTCTTAAGAAAGTTCGAGGACCTATTCGCAGATGTATGCATGCTCGAGGATGGCGAAGGATCCATCCATGCCGAGATACAGTTTGTGGGATCGAAAGCAAAGTTGAATAATTGGAAGGCTACTCCTCTCCCTGTCCGAAAGGAGTTTTGGTAGTTTGTTTTGGATTGTTTTCTTTCGAAATTTTGTGTTGGGGCTTGTCCCCGGAGTAAAGTCTGTTTTTTTTAGTTCATTTTGATTTGAGTTTGCAAGCTTGTTTTTCCTTGTACTACTCCCATCAATGAAATTTTGTTCCCTTCGTGTCTAATTTTGTTTATTTTCCTTCTTTTTACTTTTCTGAGCAGCTTTCTTTCAACTGATCTTAATGATATGGCGTGCTTAAAGATTAATCAACCCAGTCTAGAAAGTCAATCGGGTTTGGAAATAATAACGCATGAAATAAGAGGTGACGAGAGTGAATCGGAACACGGCGATGATGAAGCCGTAGAAGAAATCGGTGAAGAATTAAGTCACTTCGAGGAAAAACCCAAACCAAATTTAAATGATACCGAGGCCGTTAATCTGGGGGACACAGATGACGTCAAAGAAACCAGAATAAGTGTCCATATCGAACCCAACATGAGAGAAGAGTTGATCAAAACCCTCATGGAGTTTAAAGACATTTTCGCATGGTCGTACGACGACATGCCAGGGCTCAGCACTGATCTAGTGGTTCACAAATTGCCCACTGACCCGGCATGTCCTCCCGTCAAGCAAAAACTACGAAAATTCAAGACGGAGATGAGTGTAAAGATCAAGGAGGAAGTAACCAAGCAATTGCAGGCGAAAGTCATTCGTGTCACTCGATACCCTGAATGGTTGGCTAACGTAGTACCTGTGCCAAAGAAAGACGGGAAGATCAGAGTATGCGTGGACTACCGCAATCTCAACAAGGCGAGCCCTAAGGATAATTTCCTACTTCCCAATATCCATATCCCTATTGATAATTGCGCCGGACGTGAAATCGGATCCTTTGTGGACTGCTACGCGGGATATCATCAGATCTTGATGGATGAAGAGGACGCAGAAAAGACGGCTTTCATCACACCATGGGGGACTTATTGCTACCGGGTGATGCCGTTCGGTTTGAAGAATGCGGGGGCAACATACATGAGGGCGATGACTACGGTATTCCATGACATGATACACAAGGAAATTGAAGTGTATGTGGATGATGTGATCATAAAATCTAGACGTCGAGAAGACCACGTTGCCGACCTCAGGAAGTTCTTTCAAAGACTTCGAAGATATGATATCAAGCTCAATCCGGCCAAATGCGCATTCGGAGTTCCATCAGGAAAGTTGCTAGGATTCATCGTCAGCCGACGGGGCATTGAGTTGGACCCATCCAAAATCAAGTCCATTCAAGAGCTACCCCCGCCAAAGAATAAAACAGAGGTAATGAGTCTGTTGGGAAGGTTAAATTACATCAGTAGGTTTATTGCTCAGCTTACAGCAACTTGTGAACCCATATTCCGTCTGTTGAAGAAAGACGCTGCGATAGAATGGACGGCAGAATGTGAGGAAGCGTTTGACCAAATCAAAGGGTATCTGTCAAACCCACCCGTACTAGTTCCGCCCGAACCGGGTAGACCCCTGATTCTTTATCTGACGGTTTTGGAGAATTCGTTCGGCTGCGTACTGGGGCAGCATGATCTTACTGGCAGGAAGGAACGGGCCATTTACTACCTCAGTAAGAAATTCACGGTCCACGAGGTCAAGTACACTCATCTGGAAAAGACATGTTGTGCTTTGACTTGGGTAGCCCAAAAGCTAAAACATTATTTGTCTTCTTACACCACTTACCTCATTTCGCGCTTGGATCCGTTGAAGTATATTTTCCAGAAACCTATGCCTACAGGGAGGTTAGCAAAATGGCAAATATTACTTACAGAGTTCGACATCATATATGTGACAAGGACGGCTATGAAAGCTCAAGCCCTAGCCGATCACTTAGCTGAGAATCCTGTCGATGACGGATACGAACCTTTGAGGACGTATTTTCCGGACGAAGTAGTATTGCAAATTGATGGGTTGGAATTAACTGAGTATCCGGGGTGGAAGCTTTTCTTCGACGGAGCGGCGAACGCAAAAGTAGTCGGAGTAGGGGCTGTGCTCATCTCTGAAACAGGACATCATTACCCTGTCACTGCTCAACTGCGTTTTCACTGTACCAATAATATGGCCGAGTACGAGGCATGTATCTTGGGGTTGCGATTAGCGGTGGACATGGATGTACGGGACGTCTTGGTCTTGGGGGACTCGGACCTTCTAGTACATCAGATTCAGGGAGAATGGGAAACCAGAGATTTAAAGCTTATCCCGTATCGTCAGTGTTTGCATGATCTGACCAAGCGCTTTCGATCAGTAGAATTCAAGCACATCCCAAGGATGCATAATGAGGTTGCCGACGCTCTAGCTACTTTAGCGTCAATGCTACATCACCCGGACAAGGTTCGTGTCGATCCGCTACATATTCAGGTCCGGAATCAGCATGCTTACTGCAATATGATAGAGGAAGAGATGGATGGCGAGCCATGGTTTCATGACGTCAAAGAATACCTCAGGTTAGGAATATACCCAGAGCAAGCGACGGGAGATCAAAAGAGAGCTATCCGGCGACTGGCAAACGGATTTTTCCTTAGTGGAGGGGTGCTGTACAAAAGAACCCCAGATTTGAGATTGTTGAGATGTATAGATGCGAGTCAAGCCACAACAGTGATGACAGATATACACTCCGGAGTTTGTGGACCACACATGAGCGGATATGTATTGGCAAAGAAGATTCTTCGAGCAGGATATTACTGGCTCACTATGGAGCGTGATTGTATAAGTTTCGTGCGAAGATGCCATCAGTGTCAGATACACGGAGATTTGATTCATTCTCCACCGACCGAATTGCATACAATGTCAGCACCATGGCCGTTTGTCGCATGGGGTATGGATGTCATTGGACCTATAGAACCTGCGGCTTCCAATGGTCATAGGTTCATTCTAGTAACGATCGACTATTTTACCAAGTGGGTGGAGGCCAAAACCTTCAAATCAGTGACCAAGAAGGCGGTGGTGGACTTCGTACATTCCCACATCATCTGCAGGTTTGGAATTCCAAAGATAATCATCACGGATAACGGTGCCAATCTTAACAGCGGATTGATGAAGGAGGTCTGCCAACAGTTCAAGATTACACACCGAAATTCCACACCATATCGTCCCAAAGCAAATGGTGCGGTTGAAGCAGCAAACAAAAATATAAAGAAGATATTGAGGAAGATGGTAGAAGGGTCTAGGCAATGGCATGAAAAGTTACCATTTGCACTGTTGGGTTATCGCACTACCGTCCGGACTTCGGTAGGTGCAACTCCTTACTTGTTGGTGTACGGGACTGAAGCGGTAATACCCAGCAGAAGT
This sequence comes from Nicotiana noctiflora, assembly GCA_032618575.1. Classification (NCBI taxonomy): domain Eukaryota; kingdom Viridiplantae; phylum Streptophyta; class Magnoliopsida; order Solanales; family Solanaceae; genus Nicotiana; species Nicotiana noctiflora. The sequence goes on from JASVEL010008599.1 coordinate 164,532, forward strand.
TGAGATCCCATCCCTCCGAATTGTCGCTGAAGCCGAGATTGACGATGATGAGTGGGTCAAAACCCGATTGGAGCAATTGAGCTTGATCGATGAAAAGAGATTGACAGCAGTATGTCATGGCCAATTGTATCAAAAGAGAATGGCAAGAGCATATAACAAGAAGGTACGTCCCAGAAAATTTGAAGTGGGACAGCATGTGCTGAAGAGAGTTCTACCACACCAGGCCGAAGCGAAAGGCAAGTTCGCTCCAAATTGGCAGGGACCATTTGTTGTGACTAGGGTATTATCCAACGGCGCGCTATGTCTGACTGATATTGAGGGAAGATGCACTGATATGGCTATCAATTCTGATGCAGTCAAGAGATATTATGTGTAATTCTTTAATGTAGTTGTCGACGTTTGGTTTCGTTTGTGTGTATTTTGGCATGTTTCGGAGAATGAAATGACAGAGGCAATTTTTCTATTACCCAAACACTTTAACCCTTGTTTCCCCCTTTTGAGCCTTAACTATCCCTTCATATACCCTCTTTCGGAGTCATCAAGGAAAATGTGTAACAAAAAATAGAAAAAGAAGCAAAGAAAGGATACAAGAAAAAGTGAACTACGTTTGACCTGATTCCTCAAGAAGGATACGTAGGCGCCGCACGGCTCGGTCATAATAAAATAAAAATCAAAGATTCCCAAGCAACAAAACTGGGGCAGAAGTCATTGTTTCGTTTGAAAAGATGGTATGGATTCCGAAAGTTGTAATGAGCTAACCGTTGAGGTGAAACCTCTTTTCTTTAGCCTCACGCACAAAAGCCACATTAATGACCGAAAAAGACCTTTCGATCAGTATTTGAGAAATGCCAAGTCATGCGAATGAAAGCCAAGAGCGACACTCCGATCCTCGATTGAATCCAGGATGCACAAGCCGAAAAGGGATAATGCTTTAGAGGGAATCTCGCGGGCAATACCCTAGCCTGGAAAGAAAAAAAATGAGAGAGCCTTAACGGTGAAAACCCTCGCGGGCACCTTGAGGCGAAGAAAGTTGAGAGAAATGAAATGAGAGAGTCTTACGGTGAAAAACCTTTACAGGCACCCTAAGGCGACGGGAGGTCGAGAGAAATGAGAGAATCTCATTAGTGAAAACCCTTTGAAGGGCACTATGAGGTGACAAGGCAAGAGGGTTACAAGGTGTCTGCATGAGACAAGGTTGGGACATTCGTTTGCTTCTGGCAAAACGCGGCCATCGGAAAGTGATTGACATAAATAGACTGGGTAGATTAATCTCGAAGGCGCGGCATAACCATTGGATCAGCTACACATTCAGATAAGTTTTTCCAGTTTTGAGCTCAGAAAAGTTTTCCCTTTCTTTCGTCATTCGTGGTCAGCATTCTTTATATATCATTTCTTCTTTTGTTTTCGAAAATTGACTTTTCAAAGCTTACTACCGAGTCTCCCAAAGCGGTACAATGAAGATGAATAGGCATGGAACGAGGCAACAAGGCAAAAGTCATTCCGATATTAAGGTTAGAATGACAGGTTGATTGAAAGGTTCACGAGAATTATGGAGTACGATAAACACATATTACACATCCAGAAGACGATTTCTCATAACAGATCATCGACTAAAAGGGTCGGACCGAACCAAAGGTTGGAATAAAAGGAGAGATGAGGGACCATCTGCGGAAAGAGCATCATCCCCAGCAAGTGTCAACGTCGTCACCAAAAGTTCGAGGGAGGCCGAGCAGCTGAAAGGGAAAAGGAAAATGGCCCCCAACAAGAGTGGCACGACCACTCACTGCGTTTTGAAACTAACAATTTTTCTTTGATTTAAAGCAGGAAAAGAGGGTTCGTCGGCGGAAAAGCATGCCGCATAGAAGGTCATCAAACCGGGGCAGAAAATTTTCGCCCATTGCGAAAATTTTCTTGAAAACAGATACCCAGTGGATAAGGATAACGAGATCTCGCGGAATACCAGTTCTGAGCAGAATAGTTTTGAGAGAGGCCAGACAACACGAGGGGGTGATCTTGGAGCCTGGTATCATCCCCAGCAGTTGTTTGGAAAATGAAACACTAACTTCGAGATTCCCGCAGCAGCATTATATCCCATAAGTTTTTCAAGGAAGCAGAGGCGTGAGTCCCTGAGGAGGCCTGGGAAGAAGGAAGAGGAAAAGGGGTCCCCCCCAGGGTAATCCTCAGTTAATGACATTTCAACCCCCGGCGAGTCCGAGGAAGAATGAGGGGTGAAGGAAATAAAGAATACTTTCCCGGCAGCATCATCACCATCAGGTGAGTAAACAGTTCCGAAGATATCTCCAGCAGCCAAAGGAAAAGTATCACGACCCAGTGGGAAAGCAATTCCAAGACGAGGTAATCCAGAAGAAAAGTGTAGCCCAAGAGTCGATGCAGGAAGAAGAAAATGGCACAGGAAACAAAGGAAGGCGATAAGGATGGGATGATTTTATTTTGAAGTTGTAGTTGAAGTCAGGGAGCCCGCCTGAAGAATGGAGTGGCGATTTTATTTTGAAGTTGTAGTTGAAGTCAGGGAGCCCGCCTGAAGAATGGAGTGGCGATTTATTTTGAAGTTGTAGTTGAAGTCAGGGAGCCCGCCTGAAGAATGGAGTGGCGATTTTATTTTGAAGTTATAGTTGAAGTCAGGGAGCCCGCCTGAAGAATGGAGTGGCGATTTTATTTTGAAGTTGTAGTTGAAGTCAGGGAGCCCGCCTGAAGAATGGAGTGGCGATTTATTTTTAAGTTGTAGTTGAAGTCGGGGAGCCCGCCTGAAGAATGGAGTGGCGATTTATTTTAAAGTTGTAGTTGAAGTCAGGGAGCCCGCCTGAAGAATGGAGTGGCGATTTATTTTGAAGTTGTAGTTGAAGTCGGGGAGCCCGCCCGAAGAATGGAGTGGCGATTTTATTTTGAAGTTATAGTTGAAGTCAGGGAGCCCGCCTGAAGAATGGAGTGGCGATTTATTTTGAAGTTGTAGTTGAAGTCGGGGAGCCCGCCCGAAGAATGGAGTGGCGATTTTATTTTGAAGTTATAGTTGAAGTCAGGGAGCCCGCCTGAAGAATGGAGTGGCGATTCATTTTGAAGTTGTAGTTGAAGCCAGGGAGCCCGCCTGAAGAATGGAGTGGCGATTTAGTCTTGAAGTTGTAGTTGAAGTCAGGGAACCCGCCTGAAGAATGGAGTGGCGATTTTATTTTGAAGTAGTAGTTGAAGTCAGGGAGCCCGCCTGAAGAATGGAGTGGCGATTTTATTTTGAAGTTGTAGTCGAAGTCAGGGAGCCCGCCTGAAGAATGGAGTGGCGATTTTATTTTGAAGTTGTAGTTGAAGTCAGGGAGCCCGCCTGAAGAATGGAGTGGCGATTTATTTTGAAGTTGTAGTTGAAGTCAGGGAGCCCGCCTGAAGAATGGAGTGGCGATTTATTTTAAAGTTGTAGTTGAAGTCAGGGAGCCCGCCTGAAGAATGGAGTGGCGATTTATTTTAAAGTTGTAGTTGAAGTCAGGGAGCCCGCCTGAAGAATGGAGTGGCGATTTATTTTGAAGTTGTAGTTGAAGTCAGGGAGCCCGCCTGAAGAATGGAGTGGCGATTTATTTTGAAGTTGTAGTTGAAGTCAGGGAGCCCGCCTGAAGAATGGAGTGGCGATTTTATTTTGAAGTTGTAGTTGAAGTCAGGGAGCCCGCCTGAAGAATGGAGTGGCGATTTATATTGAAGTTGTAGTTGAAGTCAGGGAGCCCGCTTGAAGAATGGAGTGGCGATTTATTTTAAAGTTCTAGTTGAAGTCAGGGAGCCCTCCTGAAGAATGGAGTGGCGATTTATTTTAAAGTTGTAGTTGAAGTCAGGGAGCCCGCCTGAAGAATGGAGTGGCGATTTATTTTAAAGTTGTAGTTGAAGTCGGGGAGCCCGCCTGAAGAATGGAGTGGCGATTTTATTTTAAAGATGTAGTTGAAGTCAGGGAGCCCGCCTGAAGATTGGAGTGGCGATTTTATTTTGAAGTTGTAGTTGAAGTCAGGGAGCCCGCCTGAAGAATGGAGTGGCGATTTATTTTGAAGTTGTTTGAGGAAAGCGGTGGAATATGACGGGAGTCCCCAGCATGAATCCAAGTTCACAATCAAAAGGAAGGCAACAAGGATCAGAAAGATAGGTTCAGACTTCGAAGGAGAATAGTTCGGAGATCACGAAAAAGGGACCAATGGTCGGAGTTCGGCAATCAAGATAGGCCGAGATAACGATTATCAGAGGAGAAGAAGCATGTGAAGAAACATCAGAGCCAGCAGGACGGCAAGGAACATAACAAGATCAAGTTGAAAAGATAGATAAGAATTTGCAATTCTGTAACTTAGTATAGCTTCTTATTTTTGTTTAGCACGGTGTAATAAGGAGATCAGTTAAGCAGTGGCAACAGCAGCAACAGCATTAACAACAAGATCACAGCAGTCATGATAGTCCCAGCTACCAAAAATTTCCCGAACTACATTGACCTGATTCCCTTATAGCCAGGGATATGTAGGAGACCTTTTGAAGCAAGGTTCGGTCAAACTTTTCCAAAAAATGCTTCATACGGAGTGCTTGAACGGGCAAAAAAAAATCGCTCGTATCCGCTCACTTATCTTTGCACGAAAACTCTTCATGTTTCCGCGCAAAGAGGGGCAGCTGTGAGCACGTGATTTTTCCCTACGTAAGACTTACTCCCAAAAATTCAAAATAAAATTGTTTTTGTATCGTCGTAATATCTGTGGATTTTTGCGTTAATTTTCTTATTATTTGTATTCTTTGTGTGCACATGTTTGATTGCTTAAAATTAAGAAAAATACAAAATATATTGTGTTCGCACTCTTAGGTTTTAATTTACAATTGAAAGTAATCAAGTTTATTTGACAAAAATAGAAAAATCACAAAAAATATGTATTTTTGTATTTTTAGCATTTAATGTCCCAATTGTGTGATTTTAGTTTAATTTAACTATAATAAGAACCTAATTAGTACTCTTATAAACTAATTTGATTTTTTGTAATGTATTTTAGAGTTTTTGTTTTTAATAAATTAAGAATTAATAAATAGGAAATAAAGAGAAAGAAAATAGGAGAGGAAATTAGATTGGGCCAAATCCATTTTAAATATAACAAGGCCCAAACAACTAACCCAATTGACCCGATCTGCCCAATCCCAAGTGACCCCGTTGATCTGGACCGTTGGATTTTATTATCCAACGGCCCAGATTAATCAATTAATTCCCCAAATATACCCAGGCCCCAACTTGATCAAACGACGTCGTTTGATACCTAAGAAAATAATCTAGGCAGTTGATCAAGTTTCATCCAACGGCCGAGATTAAAACTTTAATTTTAAACATACCAAAGAACCCCAATACCCCCATACCCGTTTTCATTTCTCCCAAACCCTTTCTTCGTATCTCCCAGAGACGATCAGAAACCGCCGTGCCCCCACCGCCCTCCGCCTACCGGAAATCGCCTCACGGCGGTTCCGGTAGGCCAATCATGACCAAATTAACACCATAGAACCTCCTAACCCCCATCTATACGAATCCGTCCTTCATTTTTCTCGAATCAAGCCCAAACCCTTCGAATCTTCAATCAAAGGTTCGAGTCCAAACTCAACCTACACCAAACACTCTCAAATTCACACCACGCCGCCCTTAGACCTCCCTCATACCCCTACTAACCTTGGTCCGGCTCGAATCTGGCCGGAATCGGTCGAGCCCCAAAAAGCGGCGCCAAGAACCCTAGAAATCCAAATTTAGGTTTTTTTAAAATCAATGGGAGATTGAGGTCTAATAGACCTTAGTCTAGGTGTTCTCAACTGAGAACACCCCGATTAAGGTCCATTAAACCCCAGAACGGACGAGTCCAATTGGCCCGCTTCATGAGTTTCTTCTGAGGTATTTGTTATGGTCGATTTAATTCTGTTGTATGAGCATCCGTGTGTGCTTTATTTGTGTTTTTATTTTTATTTGTTATGTTTTCAATTTTTCGTATCAATTATTCTGTCTTCTTCCCTCAAAGACCTTTTATTTGGTCAATTATTATTCTGTTTTATTTGTTCGAATGTGCTTGTCATAGGATAGGTATTCGTTTCGATTAACGTCGTCATAGCTAGTTTGATTACTTCTAAGTCTCTGCCGAACACCATGAATCTTTGTTACCGTTCGTCAATTAGTTGTTTGTTGATTCTCATGTGTGGTAAAATGTTATGGACCAAGTAATCGACTAGGCGAACACTGTTGTAGGTTTGTTTGTTCCAATAAGATAGGGATGCCATTGGCATTGCAAGACTGATCCGAGCCACTATTGGTTTAACAGATTTTTGAATTATCAATGATGTTTGGATATAGCTGTAGGAGGACTTGAATCGGGATGTTATTATCTTAGGATTTAAAATGCCCTGCACATAATGCACAAGTGGAACCTGCTGTACAGCAGAGTTCCCCACCAATGTCCCCTGATTATTAATTTTAATTAAAAAGAACCCATACTTAGACACAATATAGTGGCACAAGCAGAGGAATGGGTCTGCCCAGGGGAATCTACTGGGCTGGGCAGAGATAGGAATGGGCAGGGGTTTAGTTTAGGTGGTGGCATCAATCAGGAATTAATTCAACAACTATAAGTATAGGATATACAGAAGCAGATTTAAGCATAGAGGGAAGAACATGAGGGAGCATTCTGAAACAGATTCAAACATTGAGAATATTGGAAAAACACACTAACACTCACAGAGATTAACACTCAGACAGAAAACACTGGGTATACACACATTCACAGCATAGACACTCACATACACTCATACAAATACACATAAGTATTCACTGCCTGCTGTGATTCTGCTGTTGCTGTTGTTGTTCTGCTACCTGCTGTTATTCTGCTGCCTGCTGGTTGTTGTTGAACTGCCTGCTGGCTGTTGTTGCTACTACTGTTGCTATTTGTTGCTTTTGCAATTTCATTGCTGCTGATTCTTTTCACCTTTTCATTTTCATACTTCCAGGTACACACGCTTGATCCTCAGTGAATGTAAATTTTGGCCTAGATGTGTGACTGATATGGAAAATCAAATGACAATGAACTTTTCATTTTATAGAAGAGATGCTGTAGTTTTTTTTGTCAGATTATATTTCCTATTTTCATTATCCAAACTCAAATATTGTGTATAATATGGAGTCGTTAAACTTGTGAAGATAGGGATTGTAATTAGGTCATTTTTTGATTAATTGCGATATGTGTTTGAATAGGGATTAAGACTCAAACTGTTAACATTCAAATGATTGAATTGTGTGAATCGAGTTTATATAATTATTCTAGTTCTGGTAAACAATGTTGAATATTAGTTAAACAGATTATAGGGTTGAATATTAGTTAAACAGATTATAATTGATTATGGACTCTCAGTTAAATCATGATTTCAGCTTTCTATTTGGAAGTTAGATATGAATGAGATGTTAGTTAAAACTTTTATATAGGTACATGTTTCATTAATAAATATGCATGTCAATTGTCATTATTAAGGGTGTATTCAAATTAGCTAAATGAAATGAACATAAAAGCAAAAAAAAAATTTATTAATTACTGTGTGACTCACTGAAGCATTTGTAGGATTCTCCTGTATATATACACAATTGTATTATAATTTGAATTTGTTCGAATAATAGAATTAGTTAATTTGTTGTTTTGATAAAGGTGGGTCTATTTGTCATAGAATGTGATCCACGTCTGAATGGCCCAATTTTGTTCGAGTACAAATACAATGACATTGGGTCAATACTAAGATACAGATTCTGAAGCCTCATTAAAGTTTAGAAATAGTGAATTCATTCCTATTTAAAATCATAGTGAGGATATATGAACTTGTTAAATTACATAGGACTTTTTCTTCATTTTTTTTAGAGACAAATAAAATCATAGTTGCTTTTAGAGAGCCACGCTAAATAAATGCATAACATGCGGGGCCCTCAATAATTGCTTAATAAAATATTTAGATTTGGAAGGACCGTTTAGCAAATTTCACGGTCTTTCCCAAAATTAATAAGACGAAGATACTTTAGGCGCGTTAGTTAATAATAATACCTTCCTAATCACGGGTGCGCATTTATGTGACCCAAATCTTACTCTCGCCGAAACTGAAATACATTAAAGTCACAGGCGTACCGGTTGCGGTGTGACTCGAAAATGTGTTTCCGTGACGTTGCAATTCTTCTAAAATTAAAAGCGGAACATTAAAAGCACGTAGTTAAAATATATAAGAAATCAGATAAAAGCAAAAATTGCAGTTGAGCGACCGTGCTAGAACCACGGAATCCGGGAGTGCCTAACACATTCTCCCGGATTAATAGAATTCCTTATCCAGGTTTCTAGTTTCGCAGACTGTATTACAGAGTCATAAATTTCCTCGGTTCGGGATTAAACCGGTGACTTGGGACACCATTATTTTCCCAAGTGGCGACTCCGAATAATTAAATAAATTGATCCCGTTCCGACTGTCCTTTAAGTGGAAAAACTCCTTCTTCCCTGATTATTATTATATCCCTTCTCGGGGTGCAGTATTAAACAGGGGCACGTTACATTTTTTTTATTTACGTGTGCATGAAAAAAGGAGGTGTGACAGTGCTTCAAGAGGAAACCCAGGAAGTAGCTCTATTGGGGTGTGTCTAAGAGATTCAGCTGGAGATATTGTTTATGCTACGGGGAGAAACATCAAAGAAGGATCAAATAATGAAGTTGAGGCAGCAGCAATAGTGAAGGCCTTAAGACTATGTAAAGCCATGGAATTTCAGAACATTTGGCTTCAGACAGACTCATTATTACTAAAAAACATAGTGAATGGAGTGTGGAAGCCACCATGGCAGATTGTAGAAGAAGTCAATGAGATAATTAGCATGAATGATGAGTTCAATCTAAGGGTTACTCACATTTTAAGAGAGGGTAATAAGTTAGCAGACCACCTAGCTAATTATTCTCTAGATTGGGGTAATATAGAATGGAGTGACTTTAGGGGATTGGATGTTCAAGGAAGGAGAATAGTTAATGAAGATAAAATGCAATGTCCAAGATTAAGAGTGAGAGTGGAAGGAAGATAGGAGAAATGCAGGAGGAGAATTATGTCCCTAATGGGGGAGATAGGGACACAGGAGAAAGAGAGCTACTTGGCAGCCCATCAAACTCATACAACACTCAAATCCAGTTGGAGGAGAGCATGGTGTTTTGCACTAACATGTTTGTTTGTTTTGCATGTACCCCTTATGTACAGGTGGTTTATGTGTTAACAGAAACCCAATTGGTGGTATTAGTGCCTAGCACTCATTCCATTGGGGGGAAGTTACGCATAATCATCTGTACATTACAGATGCTAAGGTGCAACATATAGGGAGTTTGCATGGATAACTCTAAGAACTCACAGGGGACTCTTATCCCCATGGCAGTAGAATCTGCCATTATGGCACACAAGGTGCTGACAGTAACTTCTACTCGATGAAGAACCTTTGGGAGTACATTAATCAAGAAAGGCAAGAACAACACCACACATATGGGTGAAGTACTGTCATTGGTACACATAGGGTGCGTCCGGAGTCGAATTCTGAGGCCTAGAGCCCAAGTTATGAATTTTTATGTGAAATTGTTTTTGATGTAATTATTAAAGGAAATAAATTAATTGACCTTGTTATCGGGCTCGTATTTTGGTTCCGACGCCCGGTACAATTCTTAAATATTATATATGTGATTTATGTAAAGTTTGGTGACATTCGGATGTCGTTTGAGATGTTTTGGACCTTGAGTTCCAAGTTAAGAAGTTTTGAAAATCAAAAAATATGAAAATCATGAGTTTGAGGCTTGATTTGATTAAAACGAAGTGATATTGGCGATGTGATCGCACGAACAAGTCCATAATGTGTTTTTGAGGTTATGTACATGTTTGGTTTGGAGCCCGGGAGGCTCGGGTAAAGATTTGATAGGCCGTTGGATGAAATTCTGAATTTTTGAACTGCTGGTTTTTCACCCAGCTGTTGGCTTCGCAATTGCGAAGAATTTCTCGCAATTGTGAAGGGGACAGTGTAAGGCAAGGCTCGCAAATGCGAACCTTCATCGCAAATGCGAAGCCCCCTTTGGCCCAGCCTTGTTCGCATTTGCGAAGGTCCCCAGTGCCTGCTTATGTCCGCAAATGCGAACAGAAGATCGCAAATGCGAACATTCCCCATACTGCCTTGGTTCGCAAATGCGAACCATTGTTCGCAAATGCGAACACCGCCTTATACAGCATGTGTTCGCAAATGCGAACATTAGTTCGCAAATGCGAACATCCCTTTGTCTGCCAGTGTTCGCAAATGCGAATAAATGTTCGCAAATGCGAACTTCCCAGCCTTAGCTTATTTTTCAAACTCCAGAAATTTGTCGGGGTTCGCAATTACGAACCCATGTTCGCAAATGCGAACACAGAGACCTGAAAAACACGAATTTCAGTCATTTCTTCACTTTTTACAAAACCAAAACACCCATTTGCGATTCTTCAAGGATTTCTTCTTCATCAAAACGATTGTAAGTCACTTTTTACTTAATTCTTTCAATTCCTAACATCATTAAACATGTTTATCATAAGAAATCAAAGATTTTCATGTTAAAATTCTTGTTTTTGTTAGAAAATAGGTTTTTCATAAATTGGGGAATTGGACCTCGAATTGAGGTCCGATTTTGAAACAAATCATATACATGAACTCGTGGGGGGATGGATAACCGGATTTTGGTCCTAACCCCGAGTTCCGACCATGTGGGCCCGGGGTTGAAAATCACTATTCCGGGCAGAATGTTGTAAAAGTTGTATTTGGTCTTAAGAATTAGTTTGTTGAGTAGAATTGATGATATTAAATCAATTGTGTATAGATACGGTTGGATTGGAGCCAAATTGAAAGAAAAGATGTTTCCACGGATTGAATTGTTCATAAGCATTCGAGGTAAGTGTTTGTTCTATCCTAGCTTGAGGGAATAGGATTATGTGTTATGTGTTATGTGATCGAGTGCGGTGTATGGGCTGTGGTGACGAGCATCCATACACTGGGCGTCTAGTATGACCGGGAGTCGTTGAAAAATGATTATTTTGAGATATATTACAGATGAAATGTTATTGTTTTCCCTTGTTGGGACTTGTTGTGAAGATAATTATTGATTGCCCTTGATGGGACGCTTTATGAATTGTTGTTTCTTTCTTTGCCCTTAACTCTGTGATTGTTATTTGGGTGAGGAAGAGTGATAATGCACGAAGGGTGATGCCGTGCCATGTTTATTTATTTATGCACGAAGGTTAATGCCGTGCCATGTTTATTTATTAATTATGCACGAAGGATCATGCCGTGCCCTCGTTATTGAACCATGTACGAAGGATCATGCCGTACTATGGATGTGAGGATGAGAGTAAAAGCACGAAGGGTGATGCCGTGTACTTTATTTGTTTATTTGGTGAGGATGAGAGTAAAAGCACGAAGGGTGATGCCGTGCAACTCCTTGCTATTTCTTGAATTTATATTACTTGTGTTTACATTATACTTTGTTTTTCCTTGTGAATTTATTAACCGTGGTTAATTGTTGAATTCTTTAAGATATTCCTTATTGTGTTAATACTTGATTATTTCTTGTTATTTTGTGGTACACATATATATATTGAATTGCATAGGTTTATGTGAGAGTCTGGTCCTAGGCTTGTCACTACTTCGCCGGGATAGGCCAGGCACTTACCAGCACATGGGGTCGGTTGTGCTGATACTACACTTCTGTGCGTTTTTGCACAGGTCCAGGTTACGATCAGGAGCAGCGACAGCAGTAAATCGATTGCGTGGGAGTTGATCATATTTGAGACCGAGGTAGCTTGCAGACGTCTGCAGGCCCATTGTCTCTCTCTTTATTTATGTTATTAGCTGTAGTCTCTTTGTTCCGAGACAAACAGAATTATGTTATATTTCCTTCGGACTTTTATGTGTAGTATTCCATAGTAGTTCGTGAGTTGGTGACTCCACGTCTTGGGTAGAGGATTTCAGTATGATTTTCACTTTGTAATTAGTTATTTCTATTTCGATAAAGTATTCCGCATTTATTTAATTAAAATTGTGTTAAAAACAGGATAGTATGAATACAGTGGCTTGCCTAGCTACCACGAGTAGGCGCCATCACGATCCCGATGTTGGGGGAAAATCCGGGTCGTGACAAGTTGGTATCAGAGCTCTAGGTTACATAGGTCTCACCACTCACGAACAAGCTTAGTAGAGTTTGAGAGGTAGGTACGGAGACGTCTGTACTTGTCCTCCCGAGTCTATTGAGTTAGGAAAGAGTCTCTCATTTGTTCTTTCTTGTCGTGCGACTTGTTCCTCAATTACTGATTGAATTTCTATTCTGTCCTTTCGCAGATGGTGAGTACACGCGCTTCTTCGTCCGCTAACCAGCAGCCCGAGCCCCAGACAGCTCCCGTGAGGGGCAGGGGCCAAGGCCGTATCAGAGGCCGTGGTAGGGGTAGAGCTCAGCCCCAAGCAACTACTCCAGAGGTGGAGCCTCATATTGAGATTGACGAGGAGGTTCCAACCCCAGCAGCTCCAGTGGGCCCAGCTCAGGTCCCAGGAGAGGCTTTATTTACCCCGGAATCTCTGGGATGCTTTGGTCAGAATAGCAGGATTCATGGACAGCATTGCCAGAGCGGGTTTATTATCAGTTGCCCCGGCCACTTCTCAGGCTGGAGGAGGGGCCCAGACTCCTATTGCTCATACTCCGGAGCCAGTAGCTCCTCAGCCTCAGGCACCGGTAATTCAGCCAGCTGTGGCCACTCAGTCAGGTACCACAGCTCATGCCGGTGATGGAGCGGCCATGACTTCTGATTCGTTATGGAGGCTTGATCGGTTCTCCAAGCTATTTACCACTACATTCGGTGGAGCCGCATCAGAGGATCCTCAGGACTTTTTATTCAGTTGCCATGAGATTCTCAAGACTATGGGGATCGTGGAGACAAACGGAGTTGACTTCTGTACCTTCAGGCTTGCAGGATCCGCCAAGACTTGGTGGAGAGATTATTGCTTGACTCGACCAGCAGGGTCCCCAGCTTTATCATGGGACCGGTTTGCGGAACTATTTATGGAGAAGTTTCTCCCTGCTACTCAGCGGGATGTACTTCGGAGGCAGTTTGAGCGCCTCCATCAGGGCACTATGACAGTTACACGGTATGAGACGAGATTTATCGACTTGGCTCGTCATGCAGTGGTGATACTTCCCACGGAGCGGGAGAGGGTCCGCAGATTTATAGATGGGCTTAATCAGCCGATTAGACTCGAGATGGCTATGGGCGTGGGGAGTGACATATCATTTCAGGAGGCAGCCAATGCAGCACGCAGAGTTGAGATGGCTCTTGCTAGGGGAGGCGGTTATTCTTCGGATAAGAGGCCTCGTCATTCAGGCAGGTTTGGTGGTTCTTCCTCTGGTAGCAGAGAATCCTTTGATAGAGGCCAGTCCTCCAGGCCTTTTCATTCCGCCCTTCAGGCTTCACAGGGTGGATCAGGTGATCGTGGTTCTCGGAGGCATTATTCAGACCAGTATCCTATTAATGCTCAGCCTCTTCAGAGTGTTCGTGGAGGCCATTCGGGTCGTCAGGGCCAGCAGCCCTATCAGTCCAAGAGTTGCTACGGTTGTGGTGACCCAGGTCATTTTATCAGGAATTGCCCTATAGCAGCGGGCAACTCTCGGCAGCGAGGTCCTCGTCCTATGATTCAGGCCCCAGCTGACCCTCAGCCTGCCCAGCCAGCCAGAGGCGGGGGTAGAGATTATAGAGGTGGAGGTCGAGACCGTAGAGGTGGAGACCGTCCGGCCAGAGGTAGAGGTCAGCCAGTTGATGGTCGTCCTAGAGACGCAGCTCAGAGGGGAGGTGCAGATCCCCGATTCTATGCTTTACCAGCCAGGCCAGAGGCAGAGGCATCGGATGCTGTGATTACAGGTACTATTCTTGTGTGTGGCAGAGGTGCTTCAGTATTATTTGACCCCTGGATCTACATATTCCTATGTGTCTTCCTACTTTGCACCGTATTTGGCCGTGCCCAGCTATGCTCTGGATATTCCAGTTTATGTGGCTACACCAGTGGGTGACTCCATTGTAGTCGATCGGGTGCATCGTTCGTGCATAGTTATATTTGGGGGTCTTGAGACCCGTGTTGATCTGTTGCTTTTGGATATGGTAGATTTTGATGTCATATTGGGGATGGACTGGTTGTCCCCATACCATGCTATTCTTGATTGTCATGCTAAGACTGTCACCTTAGCCTTGCCCGAATCACCCCGATTAGAGTGGAAGGGTACCTCAAGCCACTCCGTTCGCACTGTTATTTCTTATGTTAAGGCTCGACGCATGGTCGAGAAGGGGTGTCTAGCTTATCTGGCTTATGTTCGTGATTCCAGCGCAGAAGTTCCTTCCATTGAGTCGGTCCCTATTGCACGGGAGTTTTCGGAGGTTTTTCCTTCAGACCTGCCGGGCATGCCACCCGACAAGGATATTGATTTCTGTATTGATCTGGCACCGGGTACTCAGCCCATCTCTATTCCACCCTATCGTATGGCCCCGCCGTAACTAAAAGAGTTGAAAGATCAGTTGCAGGACCTTCTTGAGAAGGGCTTTATCAGGCCCAGTGTTTCCCCCTGGGGAGCACCTGTATTATTTGTAAAGAAGAAGAATGGCTCGATGCGGATGTGTATTGATTACCGGCAGTTAAACAAGGTGACTATCAAAAATAAATATCCACTGCCGAGGATTGATGATTTGTTTGACCAGCCCCAGGGAGCGAGGGTATTCTCTAAGATAGACTTGAGGTCAGGCTACCATCAGCTGAAGATCAGGGCGGCTGACATTCCTAAGACAGCCTTTCGCTCTAGATATGGGCATTATGAGTTCTTGGTCATGTCCTTCGGGTTGACCAATGCCCCAGCAGCATTCATGGAGTTGATGAATCGGGTATTCAAGCCTTACTTAGATCCGTTCGTGATAGTCTTCATAGATGACATCCTGGTGTACTCCCGCAGCCAGGAAGAGCACGAGCAGCACCTCAGAGTGGTTCTTCAGACTCTGAAAGATAACCGACTATATGCCAAATTTTCTAAATGTGAGTTCTGGCTGAGTTCGGTAGCATTTCTGGGTCACATTGTATCAGTGGAAGGTATTCAGGTAGACCCAAAGAAGATTGAGGCAGTCCAGAATTGGCCTCGACCAGCTTCAGTGACTAAGATCCGGAGTTTCTTGGGATTAGTAGGTTACTACCGTCGATTTGTAGAGGGTTTTCTTCTATTGCAGCCCCGGTGACCAGGTTGACCCAGAAGGGTGTCCAGTTCCAGTGGCCAGAGGAGTGTGAGGCGAGCTTTCAGAAGCTCAAGACAGCCTTGACCACCGCACCAGTGTTGATACTACCTACAGGTACAGGGCCTTATACGGTTTATTGTGACGCATCTCGTACAGGGCTTGGAGCGGTATTGATGCAGGATGGTAAGGTTATCGCTTATGCTTCGAGGCGGTTAAAGATACATGAGAAGAATTATCCAGTTCATGATCTTGAGTTAGCAGCAGTGGTTCATGCCTTAAAGATCTGGAGGCATTATCTATATGGTGTGACATGTGAGGTGTACACTGATCACAAAAGCCTACAGTACTTGTTCAAACAGAAGGAGTTGAATCTACGACAGCGGAGATGGTTAGAGTTGCTAAAAGACTATGATGTTACTATATTATATCACCCGGGTAAGGCCAATGTGGTGGCCGATGCATTGAGTAGAAAGTATGCCAGCATGGGTAGTCTTGCATATATTCCGGTCAATCAGAGACCATTAGCTCTAGATGTCCAGGCCTTAGCCAACCGGTTCGTGAGATTAGACATTTCTGAGCCTAGCAGAGTGTTAGCCTATACGGTCGCTCGTTCTTCTTTATTAGAGCATATCCGTGAGAGGCAATTTGATGATCCTCATTTTCGTGAGTTGAGAGATACAGTACAGCGGGGAGGTGCCACATAGGTAAACCTAGATGATGATGGGGTATTGAAATTGTAGGGTCGAGTTTGTGTACCCAATGTCGAAGAAATTCGAGAGTTGATCTTAGCAGAGGCCCATAGTTCGCGGTATTCTATTCACCCAGGTGCCGCGAAGATGTACCAGGACTTACGGCAACACTATTGGTGGCGCAGAATGAAGAAAGATATCGTTGCGTATGTCGCTCGGTGTCTAAATTGTCAGCAGGTGAAATATGAGCACCAGAGACCTGGTGGTGTATTCCGGAGGATTGAAATTCCCGAGTGGAAATGGGAGCGGATCACTATGGACTTCGTTACTGGACTTCCTTTGACTCGGAGGAAATTTGATGCTATTTGGTTCATTGTTGATAGGTTGACCAAGTCAGCACACTTTATTCCAGTATCTATCTCCTACTCATCAGAGAGGTTAGCGGAGGTTTACATTAGGGAGATTGTTCGTCTCCATGGAGTGCAAGTATCTATTATCTCTGATGGGGGTACGCAGTTTACCTCGCGGTTCTGGAGAGCGGTCCAGCAGGAGTTAGGCACCCAGGTTCAGTTGAGTACAGCATTTCATCCTCAGACGGACGGCCAGTCCGAGAGGACTATTCAGATTCTAGAGGACATGCTTCGAGCCTGTGTTATTGATTTCGGAGGCTCGTGGGACCAGTTTCTGCCATTAGCAGAGTTCGCCTACAATAACAGTTACCAATCTAGCATCCAGATGGCTCCGTATGAGGCGTTGTATGGTAGGCGATGTCGATCACCAGTCGGATGGTTTGAACCGGGAGAGGCTCGGTTGTTGGGTACAGACTTAGTTCAGGAGGCCTTGGATGAGGTCAAGACTATTCAGGAGAGATTGCGTTCAGCTCAGTCCAGGGAGAAGACTTATGCGGATCGTAAGGTTCGAGATGTAGATTTCATGGTTAGTGAACGGGTATTGCTCCGGGTGTTGCCTATGAAAGGCGTGATGAGGTTTGGGAAGAAGGGCAAGCTCAGCCCTAGGTATATTGGTCCATTTGAGATTCTAGATAGAGTGGGAGGGGTGGCTTACGGATTAGCTTTGCCGCCTAGCTTATCAGCCGTGCATCCAGTTTTTCACGTATCTATGCTTCGGAGATACCACGGCGATCCCACACATGTGTTAGACTTCAGTACTGTCCAATTGGACAATGATCTATCTTACGAGGAGGAGCCGGTGGCTATTCTAGACCGGCAGGTTCGACGGTTGAGGTCGAAGAGTTATCCTTCTGTGCGCGTTCAGTGGAGAGGTCAGCCTCCTGAGGCATCGACCTAGGAGTCCGAGTCCGATATGCGGAGCCGCTTCCCACACTTGTTTCCTGACTCAGGTACTTCTTTCTTTTGTCCGTTGGAGGACGAACGGTTGTTTTAGAGGTGGAGATTGTGATGACCCAAAGGGTCATCACTTATTTTATTAATCATTTCGAGCTTCTGAGGCCTTGAAAACCTCATTTTATGTTGCCTCGATTTACGTGCACGATCCGAGCATGTAGCCGGAAAGATTTTGTGATAGAAAATATGAATTCTATGAGAAATATGGATAAAAAATGATATTAATATTGATATGGTTGACTTCGGTCAACATTTTTGGTAAATGGATCCGGACCCGAGATTGGATGGTCCCGGGAGGTCCGTAGAAAAATATGGGACTTGGACATGCGTCCGGAGTCAAATTCTGAGGCCTAGAGCCCAAGTTATGAATTTTTATGTGAAATTGTTTTTGATGTAATTATTAAAGGAAACAAATTAATTGACCTTGTTATCGGGCTCGTATTTTGGTTCCGACGCCCGGTACAAGTCTTAAATATTATATATGTGATTTCTGTAAAGTTTGGTGACATTCGGATGTCGTTTGAGATGTTTTGGACCTTGAGTTCCAAGTTAAGAAGTTTTGAAAATCAAAAAATATGAAAATCATGAGTTTGAGGCTTGATTTGATTAAAACGAAGTGATATTGGCGATGTGATCACACGAACAAGTCCATAATGTGTTTTTGAGGTTATGTACATGTTTGGTTTGGAGCCCGGGAGGCTCGGGTAAAGATTTGATAGGCCGTTGGATGAAATTCTAAATTTTTGAACTGCTGGTTTTTCACCCAACTGTTGGCTTCACAATTGCGAATAATTTCTCGCAATTGCGAAGTGGACAATGTAAGGCAAGGCTCGCAAATGCGAACCTTCATCGCAAATGCGAAGCCCCCTTTGGCCCAGCCTTGTTCGCAAATGCGAACAATTGTTCGCATTTGCGAAGGTCCCCAGTGCCTGCTTATGTCCGCAAATGCGAACATAAGTTCGCAAATGCGAACATTCCCCATACTGCCTTGGTTCGCAAATGCGAACCATTGTTCGCAAATGCAAATGCGAACATTCCCCATACTGCCTTGGTTCGCAAATGTGAACATCCTTTTGTCTACCAGTGTTCGCAAATGCGAACAAATGTTCGCAAATGCGAACTTCCCAGCCTTAGCTTATTTTTCAAACTCCAGAAATTGGTCGGGGTTCGCAATTGCGAACCCATGTTCGCAAATGCGAACACAGAGACCTGAAAAACACGAATTTCGGTCATTTCTTCACTTTTTACAAAACCAAAACACCCATTTGCGATTCTTCAAGGATTTCTTCTTCATCAAAACGATTGTAAGTCACTTTTTACTTAATTCTTTCAATTCCTAACATCATTAAACATGTTTTTCATAAGAAATCAAAAATTTTCATGGTAAAATTCTTGTTTTTGTTAGAAAATAGGTTTTTCATAAATTGGGGAATTGGACCTCGAATTGAGGTCCGATTTTGAAACAAATCATATACATGAACTCGTGGGGGATGAGTAATCGGATTTTGGTCCTAACCCCGAGTTCCGACCATGTGGGCCCGGGGTTGAAATTCACTATTCCGGGCAGAATGTTGTAAAAGTTGTATTTGGTCTTAAGAATTAGTTTGTTGAGTAGAATTGATGATATTAAATCAATTGTGTATAGATACGGTTGGATTGGAGCCAAATTGAAAGAAAAGACGTTTCCACGGATTGAATTGTTCATAAGCATTCGAGGTAAGTGTTTGTTCTATCCTAGCTTGAGGGAATAGGATTATGTGTTATGTGTTATGTGATCGAGTGCGGTGTATGGGCTGTGGTGACGAGCATCCATACACTCGCGTCTAGTATGACCGGGAGTCGTTGAAAAATGATTATTTTGAGATATATTACAGATGAAATGTTATTATTTTCCCTTGTTGGGACTTGTTGTGAAGATAATTATTGATTGCCCTTGATGGGACGGTTTATGAATTGCTGTTTCTTTCTTTGCCCTTAACTGTGATTGTTATTTGGGTGAGGAAGAGTGATAATGCACGAAGGGTGATGCCGTGCCATGTTTATTTATTTATGCACGAAGGCTAATGCCGTGCCATGTTTATTTATTGATTATGCACGAAGGATCATGCCGTGCCCTCTGTTATTGAACCATGTACGAAGGATCATGCCGTACTATGGATGTGAGGATGAGAGTAAAAGCACGAAGGGTGATGCCGTGTACTTTATTTGTTTATTTGGTGAGGATGAGAGTAAAAGCACGAAGGGTGATGCCGTGCAACCGCTTGCTATTTCTTGAATTGATATTACTTGTGTTTACATTATACTTTGCTTTTCCTTGTGAATTTATTTAATGTTGTTAATTGTTGAATTCTTTAAGATATTCCTTATTGTGTTAATACTTGATTATTTCTTGTTATTTTGTGGTACACATATATATATTTAATTGCATAGGTTTATGTGAGAGTCTGGTCCTAGGCTTGTCACTACTTCGCCGGGAGAGGCCAGGCACTTACCAGCACATGGGGTCGGTTGTGCTGATACTACACTTCTGTGCGTTTTTGCACAGGTCCAGGTTACGATCAGGAGCAACAGCAGCAGTAAATCGATTGCGTGGGAGTTGATCATATTTGAGACCGAGGTAGCTTGCAGACGTCCGCAGGCCCGGCGTCTCTCTCTTTATTTATGTTATTAGCTGTAGTCTCTTTGTTCCGAGACAAACAGAATTATGTTATATTTCCTTCGGACTTTTATGTGTAGTATTCCATAGTAGTTCGTGAGTTGGTGACTCCACGTCTTGGGTAGAGGATTTCAGTATGATTTTCACTTTGTAATTAGTTATTTCTATTTCGATAAAGTATTCCGCATTTATTTAATTAAAATTGTGTTAAAAACAGGATAGTATGAATACAGTGGCTTGCCTAGCTACCACGAGTAGGCGCCATCACGATCCCGATGTTGGGAAAAAATCCGGGTTGTGACACAAAACAATCAAGATAATGCAAGATACAGCTAAGCAATAGAAAAACCACATAGAAAAGACTTCAGCTGGAGTAGAATCATCAAATGGAGTGCAGATTATGAAGGTGTCAACTGCTCATTGGGTACAAAGAGCATTCATGGGTACAACAAGTAATCAAATTGTAGGGATGAACACATCTTACCAAGACGTCCCTTCTCAGGATACATTGGTAGAATTAGCAATGGGGAATAAGCCAGAAATACAAACAGAAGAACAACTTCCTGCAAAGGTGAATGAAACAGTACAATGGAGTGCAAACAAGTTATGGGCAAATCAGAGGGAGAATGATTGAGAAGAGGATGTTGTACCAATTGGTGCACAGCATGATGAAGAACCAGTGGTACAAGACAAGAAATAAGAAAACAAGAGTTTGACAGGTGAAGATCAAATCCCATTGATTAACAATGTTGAAGCAGAGGTCACAAATGAAACAACTGAAGCACAAGTATCACTTGGAACAAAGGAACCTCATGAAAAGCAAGGGGGACTAGCACATGGTCCTGTTGCAGATATAACAGATCCAGGAGGAACTGTGGGTGCTTTACAACAAAGCACTAAGGAAAAAAACAAGCAACCTGAAGGAAACGTTGCAGAACCTCAACAACAACATAAGAAGGCCTTAGTGATCCAGCCAAAACACAAGTAGGATGTAGCTGTTATAAATCATCAAGTCAATAATGCAGAAGAAGGAGAGACAAGGGATGGACAAGACCTAGATGAAAAGTCAACTTCTTAAAATTTCCAAAACATAGCAAGGCAAGGGGATTTATCTCCTAGAGATTTGGAGAAGGCTAAAGGGGGAACAAAGGGAAAAAAGAAGAACCTAAAGGAGAACTCAGCAGTACCTACAGCAGGAGTTCAAACAAGGAGGAACCTGTCACTATCCCACTCAAAACATTAATGGATGCACTCATATGGAACATAAGATCAGTAAATACTCAACAAGCTTTTGAGATACTGATCTAGTTACATAGAAAGAATCACTTTAAATTCATAGGCCTAATGGAACCAATGCAGCAAGCTAGAACTTTGGAAAGATACAGAAGGACAATTGGATTTGCTCAGGCAATTGTTAATGTGTCAAAAAGATTTGAGCTTTCATAGATGAAGTTTATGAGGTTACAATATTATATAATATGGTTCAGCAGTTAACTCTAAGGTTATTTCACACAGAAACTCATGTGTAATTGGTCCTTACACTGGTGTATGCCAAATGTGATGCTCTAGATAGAATTGAACTATGTGATTCGTTATACTACATGGCTACTGACATGAAGGTGCCTTGGTTAGTTGGAGGAGACTTTAATGTCATGCGGGATGAAAAAGAAAAATTTGGAGGGTTGCCAGTTCATTTAAATGAAATAGATAATTTTAGTTACTGCATTACTACATTCAACCTGTATGATCTTGGGTTCAAGGGCAGCAATTTTACATGGTGGAATGGTAGAGCAGAAGAGGACTGTATTTTTAAAAGGCTAGATAGGTGTGTAGCCAATGGAGAATTTCAGCAGACTTTTCCAGGATTGGAAGTCCAGCATTTGCCCAAGGTGGGATCTGATCATAGTCTCATGTACCTTAAATGTGACATTGAACAACCACCAGTGAAGAAACCTTTCAGATTTTTAAATTTTTTGGTGGAGAATGCATCTTTTAAAGAGGTGGTCAAGGAGAATTGGAGTGCCGATTTTTAGGCCAATCCCTATACCATATTCAATCACAAGCTGAAGAAGGTCAAAAAGGCTCTATCTGAATGGAACACAGCAACCTATGGAGACATTTTTCAAAAAATAGACAGTTTACAGGAGGTGGTGATGGTTCATGAGGCTGAATTTGAAGCTAATCCAACAAAATAGAACAGGTAGAGATTGCAAAAGGTGCATGTAGAGTTGATAAGGTACCTAGCCCTAGAGGAGAAATATTGGAAGCAGAAGGCTGGAATGTCATGGTTTCAGGATGGGGATAGGAACACTAAGTTCTTTCATGCTCAAGTTAGAGGTAGAAGAAAGAGATTAAACTTATCAAGAATTCAGAATAGTCAAGAAAGATGGATTGAAGAGGAAGAAGAGTTAACTACAGTTTATAGAACCAGTTATACCTACATCTTTTGACATTCTACAACATGTCCCAGCACTGATAGATTCCAGGCAAAATGAGGAACTTAACAAGCAGCCTACTTTGGAGGAAGTTAAAGCAGCAGTGTTTGGCTTAAATGAAGATAATGCAGGAGGTCCTGATGGGTTTACAGGCAAGTTCTATCAGTCATGTTGGGATATTATTGGTGGGGATGTTTTTGATAAGGTAAGATCCCTTTTCAATGTCCTGATCTTCCTAAATGCGTGACACACACAAACCTTGTTCTATTACCAAAGAAAAAAGAGATTAACACTTTCTCATATCTCAGACCCATCAGTCTGAGCAATTTTTCCAACAAGGTGGTGTCTAGGGTAATCCATGAAAGACTGGTAGGTCTACTAACTACTATAATTTCAGAAGAGCAGGCTGGTTCTGTCAAAGGCAGAAGTATTGTGGAGAACATTCTTTTGACCCAGGAGATAGTCACGGACATGAGGCTTAGAACCAAGGTTGGACCTAATGTCATAGTCAAATTGGATATGACTAAGGCATATGATAGGTTATCTTGGCTGTTCTTGACTAAAACTCTAAGGAAGTTGGGATTTGATGAAAGGTTCATTGGGTTGGTGTTTGGAATTATTTCAAATAACTGGTACTCAGTTTTAGTTAATGGACAGGCACATGCTTTTTTCAAATCATCAAGAGGGGTAAAACAAGGAGATCCATTGCCACCTACTCTGTTCATTATAGCTGCTGAAGCACTATCTAGGGGTCTTAATTCTCTAAACCACTATTTATACTTCTGTGGCTATGGACTTCCCAAGTGGAGTCCAAAGATCAATCACTTGGCTTATGCAGATGATATGATCATCTTTTCTTCATCAGATGCCACATCTTTGGGGTTAATTATGGAGGTTCTAACAGCATATGAAGTATCATCTGGGCAATTGGTAATTAAGGCAAAGTCTGCTGTCTATATTCATCATTTGGTAGACCAGGAAGTGGTTGACAATGTGGAAAGAGTTACAGGTATTAAAAGGCAAGATTTCCAATCATATATCTAGGGTGTCCTATCTTCCATTCTACCAACCTATGATCACAAAGGTACTGGACAGGCTTCAGTCATGGAAGGGTAAGTTGCTATCAATAGGAGGAAGGGCTGTGCTTATTGCTAATGTTCTGCAGAGCATGCTAATGCATCTCTTATCAGCTGTCAATCCCCCAGCAAATGTGATTAACAGGTTACACAAGATATTTGCTCAATTTTTTTGGAGCAGTGCAGTGACTGGTACCAGCAGACATTGGGCATCATGGACAAATTTATGCATGCCCAAATAAGAAGGAGGTATTGGTTTTAGGTCATTACATGATGTGTCTAAAGCTCTATTCTGCAAGATATGGTGGAATTTCAGAACTAAGCCTAGTTTGTGGAGTATATTTATGGCCAACAAGTATTGCAAAAAGTTGAACTTAGTGATTGTACCATGGAAAGATGGATCACATGTATGGAGGAAGATGTTGGAGTGTAGGGATATAATAGAACACCAAATTGCTTGGCAACCAAGAATGGGATCCTCACTGTTCTAGTTTGACAATTGGACAGGTCTGGGGGCTCTATATTTCTTAGTTCCTCAGGATTTTGGAGTTGATGAATCAATACATAATCTATGGGATGTGGTAGATGGAGAACAATGGGATGTTGAAAGAATATTTTACACTTTACCAGAAGAATATGCAGAACATATAGTTGAGAACATTCAGCCACCTACAGTAGCAGGAATTGTTGATACACCTTGCTGGATATTGGAATCTAAGGGTCACTTTACTGCTACAACAGCATGGGATTACTTAAGGAGAAGAGCAGACCCAAAGGCAGCATATAAGAACATCAAGGTGAAAGGCTTGCCATTTAAAATTGCTTTCTTTATGTGGAAGGTGTGGAGGAATAAGCTGCCTTTGGATGATTTCTATAAGAGACTTGGATACATGATGGTATCCAGGTGTTGGTGCTGCGTAGAACCACAGGAGGAGACAACACAACACCTATTCTTCACATCATATGCAGCAAGGAAAGTGTGGACCTACTACTTGGGACATGCAGGAATTTCAATAGAGGGTATTACTATGCACCAAGCCATCACAAAATGCTGGACAACAGATGTAGCTTCAAGAATAAAGCCAATCTTGCAAGCACTACCCTCTATTATACTATGGGAGCTATGGAAAAGAAGAAACAACTATAAATATAGGGATGCAGTTACTATTAACAGGGTGGTGTACCAAATTTCATCAACACTACAGCCACTAGTCAAGGTAAGGAAACCTGGAATGGCACAAGTACCGCACAGATGGCCAGATTTGCTAGGAACACTGGAGCTGTACACTCCAGTCGTAAAATACACTAAAGTCTTGTGGGAATTTCCAGAGAAATGGTGGATAAAGGTCAATACAGATGGAGTCTCAAGGGGTAATCCAGGCAGGAGTTCTATTGGCTTTTTACTAAGAGATGAACAAGGGGATGTTTTATATGCTTGTGGGAAGGAAATCAAAGAAGGCACAAATATAGTAGCTGAAGCAACTACAATCTATGAGGCCTTAATGTTTTGTGAGCAAACAGGATATATGCTCATAGATCTACACACCGACTCCATGGTGTTGAAGAAGTCAATTGAAGATGAATGGAAACCACCTTGGCAAATAGGAAGAATTGTAGAAGAGATCAAGGAATTGAGGAAGAGGTTTCAAGTCAAAGTGTCACACACTCTCAGGGAGGGTAACAAGTTAGCAGACCACATTGCCAACTATGCACTTGACGTTGCTCAATTAGAGTGCCATAGCATTTGGGAAATGGACTCTAAGAGCAGACAGTTGGTTAATTCAGATAAGATGCAATGTCCATATATCAGGGTTTCAGTTGCAAGAAGATAATGAAAGGAAAGGATGGAGAATCAAAGGGAATGGAGCTAACTAGAAGCTCAACAGATTCTCATCAAACTCAAATCCAAGTAGTGGAGAGCATAGTGGTCGTAACTAACATGTTTGTTTGTTTTGCAGGAATGATGTACGTACAAGAGGATTATGTGCTAATGGAAATTCTATCGGTGGTATTAGTGCTTAGCACTCAACCCAATAGATGGAAATTGCACACAATCATTTGTACATGGATGTGGACACCTTGGGTCCATCATGAAGTAGAGGAAATGAGGAACTCATTTGCACAGTATGTAGACAGCAAAATTCCCATTTTCAGGGAATATAGCTGGATGAAGCAACTGTGGAGTTATTCAGAAGATATCAAATGTGCTGACATCAATGATAGCTGGATGAAGCACAAGAAGAAGAAGCACAACTGTTATTCTAACACCCAGGGTGCTGATAATACTATGTACTGGATGTAGCCCTTTAGGAGCTACAATATCAAAGGGATGAAAGGGAAGCTTAAGTCCCTTAATAGAAGATACTGTCATGGATACACACAGGATGCTGATAGTAAATTCTACTGGATGAAGCACCTGATGAGATACAATAAAGAGGTAAAGTATTGCTACACAAAGGATGCCGACAGTACAAAATACTGGATAAAGCATCAGAGGAGATTCATCTCTAATCAGAAGAGAGCAATTATAGTCGCTAAAAACATGTTGATAGCTATAGTTCTAATATGGAACTTTAGTTATATGAAACATAAAGTGACTAACGAGCAGACTTTAACACTAATGTTATCTAGATGGTACTTCCTGAGGAATCCTCACGTAGTGGTAATAGTACTTTTTACTCATTCCCCTGAGGTGAAATTAGTGGTATCATTTAGATGCAGCATTAGTAATGTTCTATTGGTTGAAGACATCAAAGTCCAGAACACAGAAATAACAAGGTTTCAGATACATGCAAGCACACTTCATGTACTTTATTGTTTAAGGACTTTTCAGGTGGTGGTATTAGTACCTAGTACTCAACCCACCGGAGAAGATTTAAACACAAAGTACAGAGGAGGTGATAGGCAACTCATATTCAGAGAGGGAGACTCACAAGATCCCAACAAACAGATCTCAAGAGCTCATGAGGGTATGGACAGCAAATTTCCTTTCTTATCAAAAGGAAAAGTGCTGAAAGAACTACCAAATAATGCACTAATAGGCAGAATCAGAAGATTACATGCTTTAAACTCAAAAAGTATATGGAAAAATAAATTAAACAGAAGGAAAAAAGAAGAGAACTTGTTGGGCATCCTGGCAGTGACATGTAGATGTGCAGATACTAAGGCAACCATCCCAGCTCGAGCAAGTGCAGATCAGCGAGGCAGTCAACAACAAAACACTCCAAAAAACAATGAAGACAACAAAAACTATGGAGTTAGTATAAGAAAGGGGGGGGGGGGGAAATTTCCAATAGAAACAAAAAGAAGGTGTCACGACCCAAACCCCGGTCGTGATGGCGCCCAACACAATGCTAGGCAAGCCCGACCATATTGCCTCTTAACCCAACCAATTATTAATTTCAATTAATCTAGTTAAACTTAAGCAACAAGGGATCATATATAAATGGCAACGTAATATTAAAAGCATACAAAGTACGGTCCCAACCATATCATGGTGTCACGAGACTGAGCCTTTACAGGATAACATTCTAATACAAATAAATCTAGGCAAAAAATGAGAACAACAAGATGATAAGGAAGGAGAAAACAGGCTCTACGGATGCTGGCAGCTACCTTGTAGTCTCCGCAAAAGTAGATGATGATCAGCAGCTACAATGTCTCAACTGCCCTCGGGCACCTGTGGATCTGCACAGAAAGTGCAGGGGAGTGGGGTGAGTATATTTCAACTCAGTGAGTAACAATAATAAACGATAACTGAAAGCAAGAACTCCTGTACTATCACTAAATAGTTCTAAGGCAAACCCTCACGGTTAAGTCATCACTACAGTAGCAATTCGATCATTAGTCCACACCTATCTCCTTAAGGTCCCACACTGACTAAATCCCCTCTCGTACCACAACGGTGTACAGCCATCTCCATATACAGGTGTCCCTAAGGCATAAGTATCTAGTGAGTATACTGTTGCGACGTGCAGCCCGATCCAATATACATATATATACTGATGCGGCGTGCAGCCCGATCCAATATACATATATATACTGCTGCGGCGCGCAGCCCGATCCAATATATATACTGCTGCGGTGTGCAGCCCGATCCAATATAAATACTGCTGCGGCGTGCAGCCATATCCTATATATATATATATAATACATCCTAACGGGTCCTCGACTCTGTCTCCATTAGTATAGGATTGGCCTTTCAGGCTCACTCGGCTAAGTCAAGGGAGATTCCACCCTAAGTTATTCATCTCTCATGGTGCGCATCTAGTACTGGCTCTTAACAGGCTATTCAACTAGTTTCACGGTTGAGTGTAAGTTTCCAACACGATATAAGGGTCACCTAGCTCTACATGTCCCCTAATGCTTTACAGATCGGCACAAGGCCCCAAACATGGCTATTAGCCCAATTTCACAGTTATAATCTCGTTAACGGTCATAATACACAGTGTTCTATAAGCCGGGAAGGACCAAGTCCGAGTCCCCAATCACAATGTCACCGCGCCCGTCACAAGACGCGCATCTCATCTCAACATAGCACTTTAAAGTGCCAGTACGGGGTTTCAAACCCTCAGTACATTATTTACTACTACCACTCACCTTGAACCGGAAGAAACCTCAGTCCGCCTTGCGCTTGCCTCGCAATTCGATCTCCTCGGATGCCAAATATGCTCAAAATCATAGAGAACACATTAATACATGCAATGACACACAATCCACACGAAGTAACTCCCAATTGCACCAAAACCCACTAAGTTGTCAAAACCCGACTTTTGGTGCGCTTCTCGAAAAATTATAAAAGTTACATATTCGGAACCCTCGTCTCAATACGAGTCAAGGCATATAAAATTTACCAAATTCGGACTCCATTTGCCTAGTCAAATCGGTGTTTTTCTACAATTTTAGGCCTAGGGCTAAAACCAACCTTAAATCCCCCAATTTCATAGAAATAATCCATGATTTCATGTTAAAAGCGCGTATTTAAACCACGAAACTTACCTCCGACAATGTCCCGATGATTTCCCAGCTAATTCCCTTCACTTCCTCTCCATAAGCTTCAAAAATGGGGGTTTATGAAATGAAACCCGTAAGTGAAATGTTCTGGTCTTCACTTCACTGCATGGGAAATTTGTTCTATGCGTTCGCGATACCCTTCACGCGAACACGATGCTCTGCTCAGCCCTCCCATCGCGAACGCGACACCCAGTCACATGTTCGCGAAGCACAGATTTCCAGCTACTCGGATTTTCTTTTACACGTCCGCGTCTCCAGTCACGCGAACGCGATGCCCAACCTTTCTCACCTACGCGAACGTGTTCCAACTCCACGCGAACGAGAAGCCTCCAATCCTGACCCTACGAGTTCGCATCCAGCCAACCGCGAACGCGATGAACAACCTTGTTGACCTTCGTGGACGCGTGCCCTTCATCGCGAACGCGATGAAGGAATTCCTTCTGCAGACACAGCAGCAATTCAGCTGCTTTCTTAGGCCAAAAATGGTACGTTTGGACCCCCGAATTCATCCCGAGGCCCCCGGGACCCCAATCATAAAAACATGCCCTCAAACACGGAAAACATCGAATCCAAGCAAATTCAAGCCTAAGCTTTCATTCAAACTTCCAAAACAGACATTCGATCAAAAACCCGACCAAACGACCTTCGAATGACCTGAAATTTTGCAGCCACATCCAAAATCACCTAACGGAGCTACTGCAACTGTCGGAATTCCATTTCGACTCCCAGATCAAAATCTCGCCTATCGATCGGACATCGCCAAAATTCAACTTTAGCCAATTCAAGCCTAAAACTGCACCGGACCTCCAAATTCACTTCCGATTGCTCTCCTAGCTCACAAATGACCTCCCGGAGCTGACCGAATCATCAGAAGTCGATTCCGAGCTCTCTAACTCATAAGTCAACATCCAGTTGACTTTTCTCAACTATTCCTTCTTCTAAGAGACTATTTGTCTCAATTTCAACCAAACTCAACCCGGATTGACTCAAACTTACCCAACAGGCATATTACAACATTAACAAGCATTTAACGGGGATAACGGGGCGATAACTTACATGATGACAGGCCAGGTCATCACATTCTCCCCAACTTAAGAAAATGTTCATCCTCGAGCGGGTCAAGAAACATACATGGAAGTCTCAAATAGCTGAGGGTATCTGCTCCGCATCTCCTACTCGACCTCCCAAGTAGCCTCCTCCACGGGCCGACCTCTCCACCGCACCTTGACTGCTGCAATCTCCTTCGACCTCAATTTTCTTACCTGGCGACCCAAAATAGCAATAGGCTCCACATCATAAGATAGATCACCATCAAGCTGAATGGTGCTGAAGTCTAATACATGAGACCTATCCCTAATGTACATACGGAGCATGAACACATGGTATACTGGATGAACGCCGGATAAGCTGGGTGGCAAGGCCAACTCTTATGCCACCTCTCCCACTCTCCTAAGTATCTCAAAAGGACCAATGTACCTGGGACTCAGCTTCCCTTCTTCCCGAACCTCATGACACCCTTCATGGGTGAAACCTTCAGCAATACTCTGTCACCAACTATGAAAGACAACTCTTGAACCCTACGGTCTGCATAACTCTTCTGGCGAGACTGTGCTGTGCGAAGCCTGTCCAGGATCAACTTTGCTCTATCCAGAACATCCTGAACTAACTTAGTCCCTATCAATCTATCCTCACCAGGCTCAAACCATTCGACGGGAGATCTACACCGTCTGCCATACAACGCTTCCGTACGGGGCCATCTGAATACTCGACTGATAACTGTTGTTGTAGGCAAACTCAGCAAGTGGCAAGAACCCATCCCACGAACCACCAAAATCAATCACACATGTTCTCAACATATCCTCCAGGATCTGAATAGTGCGCTGAGACTGCCCGTCTGTCAAGGGGTGAAATGCAGTGCTCAACTCAACTCGCGTACCCATCTCTCGCTGAAATGCTCTCCAAAACTAAGAAGTGAACTGAGTGCCTCTGTCAGATATAATAGACACTAGGACCCCGTGCAACCTCACAATCTCCCGAATAAAGATCGATGTCAACCGCTCCGATGAGTAAGTAGTACTAACTGGGATGAAGTGTGAGGACTTAGTCAGCCGATCATCAATCACCCATATAGAATCAAACTTCCTCGTTGTCAGAGGGAGTCCAGTAACGAAATCCATTGTGATCCTCTCCCATTTCCACTCGAGAATGACCATACGCTGAAGAACACTGCCCGGTCTCTGATGCTCATACTTGATCGGCTGACAATTGAGGCACCTGGCTACATGCCTAACAATATCCATCTTCATTCTCCTCCACTAGTAGTGCTGTCTCAAGTCCTGGTACATCTTCGCGGCACCTGGGTGAATAGAGTACCGCGAACTGTGTGCCTCCTCAAGTATCAACTCCCGCAAACCATCTACGTTGGGCACGCATATACGGCCCTGCATCCTCAGAACACCCTCACTGTCAATAGTCACATCTCTAGCATCATTATGCAGCACTCTGTCCTTAAGGACAAGTAAATGTGGGTCATCATACTGTCGCTCCCTGATGCTATCATATAAAGAAGATCGAGAAACAACACAAGCCAACACTCGACTCGGCTCCGAAATATCTAACCTCACTAGCCGATTGGCTAGGGCCTGAACATCATAAGCAAATGGCCTCTCCCCAACAGGGATGAAAGCTAGGCTACCCATACTGACCGCCTTCCGACTCAAAGCATCGGCCACCACATTGGACTTCCCCGGATGATACAAGATAGTGATGTCATAATCTTTAAGCAGCTCCAACCACCTCCGCTGTCTCAAATTAAGGTCCTTTTGTCTGAATAAGTGCTGAAGACTGCGATGATCCATGAACACCTCACATGAGACACCATACAGGTAATGCCTCCAAATCTTCAAAGCGTGAACTATGGCTGCTAGCTCCAAATCATGAACAGGGTAGTTCTTCTCATGGGGCTTCAACTGTCGAGAAGCATAAGCAATGACCCTACCCTCTTGCATCAACACACAACCAATGCCAACTCCTGAGGCATCACAATACACGATATAAGGATCTGAAGCTGTCGGTAGAATCAAGACTGGTGCTGTGGTCAGTGCTGTCTTGAGCTTCTGAAAGCTCTCCTCGCACTCCTCGGACCATAAGAAAGGAACACCCTTCCGAGTCAATCTAGTCAAGGGTGAAGCAATAGAAGAGAACCCCTGAACGAATCGGCGATAATACCCTGCCAATCCCAGAAAGCTACGGATCTCAGTAACTGAGGTCGGTCTGGGCCAACTCTGCACTGCCTCGACCTTCCTCGGATCTACCCGAATACCATCACAGGACACCACGTGCCCTAAGAATGCCACGGACTCAAGCCAGAACTCACATTTGGAGAACTTGGCATACAACTTTCCTCTCTCAATCTCTGCAACACAATACTCAAGTGCCGAGCAACAATACTCAAGTGCCGAGCATGCTCCTCCTGGCTATGAGAGTAGACTAGAATGTCATCAATGAACACGATCACAAATGAATCAAGATATGGCCTGAACACACTGTTCATCAGATGCATAAATGTTGCTGGGGCGTTGGTTAACCCAAAAGAAATCACAAGGAACTCATAGTGACCATATCTGGTCCTGAATGCAGTCTTCATAATGTCGGACTCTCTAATCTTCTGCTGATGGTAGCCTGAACGAAGATCAATCTTCGAGAACACCATAGCTCCCTGGAGCCGATCAAATAAATCATCAATACGAGGCAGATGATACTTATTCTTCACTGTAACTTTGTTCAGCTGCCTGTAGTCAATACACATCCTTATGGATCCATCCTTCTTCTTAACAAACAGGACCGGTGCACCCCACGGTGACACACTCGGCCAAATGAACCCCTTATCTAGGAGTTCCTGGAGCTGCTCCTTCAATCCCTTCAGCTTAGCTGGTGCCATCCGATGTGGAGGAGTAGAAATAGGCTGAGTGCCTGGCACCAAATCGATCCCAAAATCAATATCCATGTCCAGCGGCATGCCCGGCAGGTCTGAGGGAAACACATCAGGAAAGTCTCGCACAATGGGAATAGAATCAATACTGGGAGTCTAGGCCTCGACCTCCCGCACAAATGCTAAATAAGAGAGACATCCCTTCCCAACCATTCATTGGGCCTTGAAGAAAGATATTACCCTGCTAGGTACATACTCAGTTGTGCCTCGCCACTCGATCCTCTGAATGCCCGGCATAGCCAATGTGATTGTCTTAGCATGACAGTCCAGAATAGCATGACATGGAGATAACTAGTCCATGCCCAATATAACATCAAAATCGATCATGCTGAGAAGCAACAGGTCCACTCGGGTCTCCAGACCCCTAATAGTGACCAAACATGACCGGTATACTTGGTCCACAATAATAGTATCCCCTACCGGGGTAGATACATGCACTAGCAGCTAAAGACACCCTCGGGTCGTGCCCAAATGAGGAGCAAAATGGGTAGACACATAAGAATAAGTAGAACCAGGATCGAACAACACTGAGGCATCTCTGTGGCAGACTGAAATAATACATGTAATAACAGCATCAGAAGCAACGGCCTCGGATCGGCCCTGAAGAGCATAGCATCTAGCATGTTCGCCTGATCGGCCTCCCCCTCTAGGGCGACCCCTAGCTGTCTGACCCTCACCCCTAGCCGGTGGGGCAGGTGCTGAAGTAGACGGACCAGATGATGAGCGCTGCCCCCTCCGCTGATAAGATCTAGAAACAAGGCAGGGACACTCCCTGCAGTAGTGCCCAAGCTCTCCGCACTCGTAACAAATCCCCGGTGCTGAGGGCTGAGACTGATAAGAACCCTTGGTGCTGGAGTGGCCCGCTGAAGAACTAGGTCGAGATGAACCCTGAGCAGATGGGGCCTGTGAAGAACTCTGAGCGGGCATGGCACTGAGAGATGGCTGGCTCTGGTGCAAACCCTAATAACCCTGACTAGAAGACCACCCACGATGATCTGAGCGACCCGACTGCGAAGATATAAAAGAGCGACCTCGGCTCTGCTGACTCTGGCCCCTACTCTGCGTGCCACTGGTACTAGATGAACCTCGAGGCCTCTTAGCCTCCCTCTCGTCCCGCTCTCTACGACGATCTAACTCTATGTCGTGAGCAATATCCACAGCCTCCTCAAATGTACGACTCAGAATCCTCTCTCGAGTCATCAGAATACAAATGGGATAAATAAGGCCGTCCACAAAGCGTCCAATCCCCTCTTTGTCGGAAGGAACCAACCACTGCGCATGTCTAGACAACTTGGTAAACCTGATCTTATACTCTGACACTGTCATATCCCCCTGACGGAGACCCTCACACTGCCTACGCGTCTCCTCTCTCTGAGATCGAGGCACCCACTTCTCCAAGAACATGGTGGAGAACTCTGGCCAAGATAGTGGTGCTGCCCCTGCTGGCCTGTGGCGCTCATAAGACTCCCACCAAGCGAAAGCTGGCCCCTAAAACTGAAAGGTGGTGAAAGATACCCCACTGGACTCCAAGATCCCTGCCGTACGAAGCATCCGACGGCACTTGTCCAGAAAACATTGGGCGTCCTCTCCCGGAGCACCAGTGAACACTGGAAGAGATAACCTAGTGAACCTCTCGAGATGATGCTGCTCATCATCCGTCATAGCTGGGACCCTGTCCCCCTGAATCTGATCTGCTGGCTGAACCGAAACCACAGGCTGAACTGGAGGAGTCTCTGGTGTCTGCAGGCCCTACACTGCTGGCTCTGGAGTGCGTGTTGCGGGGGTCTGATGACCACCCCCGGTCCCTGATGCTGCTGCTGCGATAGTAACTAATACCGCCTGTGCCAGGCCAGTGCAAACTGCTAGTATCTGAGCCGGGGTCTCTTGTAGACCCAGAATGACAATGGGTACAGCTGGTGCCTGAACTGGTGGTGTTGGGGCCTCAGCAACTGGAGGCTGTGGGCCAGCTGGTACTGCATCAGCTGCCCTACCTCCGCCACAACCACGGCCGTTTTCACGGCCTCTAACAGGTGGTAGTGGTGGTCATCCTCCTCGTCCGAAAGCTCGAGTTCTTGCCATCTGCGAGAGAATAGAATGTCAAAGTTCAGTTCAAGTCAAAAGTAATCGCACGACAAAAATTCCAAGAATTTGAAAGTTTTCTAAAGGTTTGCAGCCTCCCGAGGATAAGTACAGACGTCCCCAAACCGATCCACGAGACTCTACCAACCGGCTCATGACTCGCAAGACCTGTTAACCTAGGCTATGATACTAACTTGTCACGACCCAAACCCCGATCGTGATGGCGCCCAACACAATGCTAGGCAAGCCCGACCATATTACCTCTTAACCCAGCCAATTATTAATTTCAATTAATCCAGTTAAACTTAAGCAACAAGGGATCATATAAAAATGGCAACTTAATATTAAAAGCATACAAAGTACGGTCCCAACCATATCGTGGTGTCACGAGACTGAGCCTCTACAGGATAACATTCTAATACAAACAAATCTATGCAAAAAAATGAGAACAACAAGATGATAAGGAAGGAGAAAACAAGCTCTGCGGACGCTGGTAGCTACCTCGTAGTCTCCGCAAAAGTAGATGATGATCAGCAGCTACAATGTCTCAACTGCCCTCGAGCACCTATGGATTTGCACAGAAAGTGCAGGGGAGTGGGGTGAGTATATTTCAACTCAGCGAGTAACAATAATAAACGATAACTGAAAGCAAGAACTCCTGTACTATCACTAAACAGTTCTAAGGCAAACCCCCACGGGTAAGTCATCACTACAGTAGCAATTCGATCACTAGTCCACACTATCTCGTTAAGGTCCCACACTGACTAAATCCCCTCTCGTACCACAACGGTGTACAGCCATCTCCATATATAGGTGTCCCTAAGGCATAAGTATCTAGTGAGTATACTGCTGTGGCGTGCAACCCAATCCAATATGTATACTGCTGCCGCGGCGTGCGGCCCGATCCAATATGTAAACTGCCGCGCGCGTGCAGCCCGATCCAATATATATACTACTGCGTGCAGCCCGATCCAATATATATAATGCTGTGGAATATATATATATATA
This sequence comes from Nicotiana noctiflora, assembly GCA_032618575.1. Classification (NCBI taxonomy): domain Eukaryota; kingdom Viridiplantae; phylum Streptophyta; class Magnoliopsida; order Solanales; family Solanaceae; genus Nicotiana; species Nicotiana noctiflora. Next base: position 200,143 of record JASVEL010008599.1, read on the forward strand.
TATATATAATATATATATATATATATATATATATATATATATATATATATATATATATATATACGTGTATTATATATATATATATATATATGTATATAATACATCCTAACGGGTCCTCGACCCCGTCTCCATTAGTATAGGATTGGCCTTCAGGCTCACTCAGCTAAGTCAAGGGAGCTTCCACCCTAAGTGATTCATCTCTCACGGTACGCATATAGTAGTGGCTCTTAACAGGCTATTCAACTAGTTTCACGGCTGAGTGTAAGTTTCCAACATGATATAAGGGTCACCTAGCTCTACAGGTCCCCTAATGCTCTACAGATCGGCACAAGGCCCCAAACATGGCTATTAGCCCAATTTCGCAGTTAAAATCTCGTTAACGGTCATAATACACAGTGTTCTATAAGCTGGGGAGGACCAAGTCCGAGTCCCCAATCACAATGTCACTGCGCCCGTCACAAGACGCGCATCTCATCTCAACATAGCACTGTAAAGTGCTAGTACGGGGTTTCAAACCCTCAGTACATTATTTACTACTACCACTCACCTCGAACCGGAAGAAACCTCAGTCCGCCTTGCGCTTGCCTCGCAAATCGATCTCCTCGGATGCCAAATCTGCTCAAAATCATAGAGAACACATCAATACATGCATTGACACACAATCAACACGAAGTAACTCCTAATTGCACCAAAACCCACTAAGTTGTCAAAACCCGACTTTCGATGCACTTCTCGAAAAATTATAAAAGTTACAAATTCGGAACCCTCGTCTCAATACGAGTCTAGGCATATAAAATTTACCAAATTCGGACTCAATTTGCCCACTCAAATCGGTGTTTTTCTACAATTTTAGGCCTTGGGCTAAAACCCACCTTAAATCCCACATTTCATAGAAATAATCCATGATTTCATGATAAAAACGCGTATTTAAACCACGAAACTTACCTCCGACAATGTCCCGATGATTTCCCAGCTAATTCCCTTCACTTCCTCTCTGTAAACTTCAAAAATGGGGGTTTATGAAATTAAACCCGTCAGTGAAATGTTCTGGTTTTAACTTCAGTGCATGGGGAATTTGTTATACGCGTTCGCGATACCCCTCACGCGAACGCGATGCCCAGTCACGCGTTCGTGAAGCACAGATTTCTAGCCGCCCGGATTTTCGTCTACGCATCCGCGTCTCCACTCACGCGAACGCGATGCCCAACCTTTCTCACCTGCGCGAACGCGTTCCAACTCCACGCGAACACAAAGCCTCCAATCCTGACCCTACGCATTCGCGTCCAGCCCACCGCAAATGCGATGAACAACCTTGTTGACCTTCGCGGACACGTGCCCTTCATCGCGAACACGATGAAGGAATTCCTTCTGCAGACACATCAGCAATTCAGCTGCTGTCTTAAACCAAAAATGGTCTGTTTGGACCCCCGAATTCATCCCGAGGCCCCCCGCCAAAAACCCGACCAAACGACCTCCGAATGACCTAGAATTTTGCAGGCACATCCAAAATCGCCTAACGGAGCTACTACAATTGTCGGAATTTCATTCCGACTCCCGGATCAAAATCTCGCCTATCGATCGGACATCGCCAAAATTCAACTTTAGCCAATTCAAGCCTAAAACTACACCGGACCTCCAAATTCACTTTCGATCGCTCTCCTAGCTCAAAAATGACCTCCCGAAGCTGACCGAATCATCAGAATTTGATTCCGAGCTCTCTAACTCATAGGTCAACATCCAGTTGACTTTTCTCAACTATTCCTTCTTCTAAGAGACTATTTGTCTCAATTTCAACCAAACTCAACCCGGATTGACTCAAACTTACCCAACAGGCATATTACATTATTAACAAGCAGATAACGGGAATAACGGGGCGATAACTCACATGATGACGGGCCGGGTCATCACAGAAGGAGAGGTTTTTACCAGGGTCAGATGTAGCTGAAAATCTCATATCAGCTCAAGAAGGTGAGGAGACAGAAGCCATACAACGATAGAGAGAAGAAAATGACATACAAATGGAGATATACATAGAAATCAGTAAAGATAAAGGATGAGGAGATGATAAAAGAAATAGCAGTACAAGGAAGCAATTAATAGTACCTGAAGTTGAACCAGAAGAACCTGAGGTTGATGAACAGGAGGAATGGCGAGGAGACGAGCACATGCAAACGAACACTCAAAGGGAACTCATGCAAGAAGATAGAGGTAAGATCAGACGAGATCGATAACAAAAAGAAAGAAAGGAGAAGAAAAATGGAGAAAAATGCAGAAGAAAGAAATGGAGAAAACATAGAGAGAGATTTAGCTGGAGAAAACACCTCTGGAAGGTCAGAATAGAGACAACCAAGCTTCGATGGAGGCAGATCGGAAACCAGCAACACTTCAGAGAGTTAGATGAACGGTCTCCCATGGCAGATGAAGAGGTGAGTAGAGGGAGAGTCTCAGAGATGAGGGAGATGAAGAGAGAGAAGGTGAAGAGTGAAATGGAAAATATCTTGGGTATTAGCTAGATTAGGCGTTTTAGAAAGTCTCTAGAAGCTGGTTTAATGACAACCTGATGTCTCTCAATTTGGAGAATTAATAGGCTATATTTTAAAGATAATTTAGTGAATTGTGGCTAAACGGGCAAATTAGAGAGAAAAAATAAGTGGCTCAATGGTGCAAGGGGCTATGCGATATAATAAGGGACTGTGGTTACATAATTGGGCCACAATTTAAGCTGGCCCTAATAGGTGGAGTTTGGGTGATATATATACGGAGACAGGCTGATAAGGAAATGTGGGGAATATGGCTAATAGTTAAATGGGGTAATAAGAGGAGGGGATGCCACATATGCAAAGTAATTAGAAATGTTGATAGAGAAATTAGTGGCTATTCATGCAATTGGAGAGATACACCAATCAGAAGGGGCTATGGTCTGATAGATGCGGGCAAGTTGGGCTGGCAGATATATATATTTAACTGGGCCGCAGGATTTAGAAGACAAGGGAGTAAGTTGGGCTTAAAGGCTGCTGGGCTTGTTGATAATGCCTCAAATTCACTGGGCTATTTCAAATATGGATTCTGCAATTTTTGGGCTAGTTTTTTGTTTCATGCAACAAATTTTAATACTTATGATACCTTAGCTAGTAGTTCTAGACATTTTGTGAAATCATATTTGAGTTCATTACTCAATAATGATAATAGGCTTTATGTATTTGCATATTCTATTTCGTACAAGTACTATGTAGCATAGACATATTATTTTTTATTACTATATAAATAAAACTAGGCCTAGGCACTGCCAAGTGAATTGCTAAATTAAAAAAAAAAAAACCCCCAAAACCCCCCTAAACCCCAAAACCCGAAAATGACGGACTTTGTGTCATTTCTCAAGTCTAGGACCTTCCCCAACACCCCCAATTCGACCAAGGCACCCAATTACACTCCAAAGGTAAGTTTTTAAGTGTGTTTTCATGGAGATTTCACTTCTCATTTACTAGTTACAACATTATTTTGGTTGGATTTCATAGGATTTATTCAAAACCTCAAAACTATAAGATGTTAAAAAATAATGGTGGGATGGATTGTTGATAAATTGTAGTAGTAGGAGGAACTAATTCCATTGTTAAGAGATGTAGTCAAATGTACACACATAGTATTTGATGAAATGCCCAAAAGAGGTAAACCCATATATATCCTCCTAATTGTGGTGCACTTTTTTATGATTCTAAATAGATTGAAGTTGTTAGAATTTTTAGAATATTACTAATTTCATATGGAATTAATTCGTACAATTTATATTGAGTATATTGAATTATTATGACTAGATTTGAAGCTTCAGACGAATTTGCGAGGCAAAGGCTTATTGGAAATTTTGATTTGGTTGCAAAGCGAGGTAAGTGTTTGGTCTACCCTAGCTTGAGGGAATAGGAATTGAGTATAATTGCTACTTGTTATGTGTTGTGTCCGACGTATAGGCATGGTGACGAGTATCTATACATTGGGGGTCGAGCATGATCGTGAGTCCTAAATTGCTAAATTAATGTATTCTTATTTGATGCTTATGAAAACCTATTTGAAGATCGTTGAAGCTGAGCAAGTAATTGTTATGACTGAGTAATTGTATCAATTGTGTTAAATAGAAAGTCATAAGTTTGGTTATATCTGGTTCTTCATTGTCGGTAATATATACTATATATTGTATATATGGATATATATATATATATATATATATATATATATATATATATATATATATATATATATATATATATATATATATTATTGGTTTCACATCAGTAAAATATATATTGTTGATTAATTATTATTGATTTCTTGCCGGTAATTTATTAAGAAATGGGATCGTCTGGCATGCTAACCACTTTTATAGTAAGAAATGGGATCGTGTGGCACACCGGACCACTTATATATCAAGAAATGGGATCGTGTGGCACGCCGAGCACTTATATATCAAGAAATAGGATCTTGTGGCATGCCGACCACTTATATATCAAGAAATGGGATCGTGTGGCATGCCGACCACTTATATATTAAGAAATGGGATCGTGTGGCACGCCGACAACTTATATATTAAGAAATGAGATTGTGTGGCACGCCGACCACTTATCTATCAAGAAATGGGATTGTGTGGCACGCCAACCACAATTTATATGATTGTTGGCATTGGCCATAGTTGTCGGTAGCCTATTATGTACTGTTATTGGCCATAGTTGCAGGTGACATATTTTTAAATGAGATTATATTGAATTGGAAGCGAGTGGTATACCTACCAAAAGATATAAAATGAAATAGGATCGGGTTGCACGCCGCAACGGTGTAAAATAAGATTGGAACGGGTTGCTCTTGCAACGAGATGTGATCTAAAAGTGAAATCTGCCATTGTTTTCCTTATTCATGTTAGTGGATGGATTTTGATTCCTTATAATGGTGATGTTGTGCACTTTCTACTGATGTGTTTATTTGTGGTTATCAATTCAAGTGTTTAAAATGTTTGAATTCTTTTACTGTTGTGACCCTTTTTAACGACCCGGCCGGCCGTTTTTTAAATTTATGCCCCGATCCCCAATCTAACTGTTCCCCTAAGTTTATTTCTGGTATTGTGGTTTGCCGGGAGGTTCGGTTCTGGAATTTTGAGTGTTTTGGGGCAATTAGTCCCTAACTGGGAGCTTTATAGTTGGAAAATGGCCCGTAGTTCGAACAATGTTAAGACGACCTCGGAACGGAAATCCGATGGTTCCATTAGCTCCGTTAGGTGATTTCGGGGTTGGGAGCACGTTCGGAATGTATTTTGGAGGTCTGTAGCTCAATTAGGCTTGAAATGCCTAAGTTTGAAATTTTGGTGAAATCCGAACGATAGGTGAGATTTTGATCCGGGGGTCGGAATGGAATTCTAACAATTTTTGTAGCTTCGTTATGTGATTTTGGATATGTCTGCAAAATTTGAAGTCAATCGGACTTGATTTGATAGGTTTCAGCATTGGAAATAGAAATTGGAAACTTCAAAGTTCATCAAGCTTGGATTGGAGGTTAATTCAGAATTTTTGCATTGTTTGATGTGATTTTAGGCCTCGAGCAAGTCCGTAATGTGTTTTGGGACTAGTTGGTGTTATTGGTCGGGGTCTTGGGGGTCTCGGATGTGTTTCGCATGGCCAACGGGTCATTTTTGGAAGATTTTTGCCATTTTGAGCATAAATGTAATGATCCAAAGGTCTATTTTAGTTCTAGAGATCCAAATTTGATTTCGAGACTTCGAGAATTTAAATCATGAATTATAGGACTGATCTGGAAATTTTAGTTCATTTTCATCGAGTCGCGATTGGGTTTTTGACGAGAAATGTGAGTTAATTGTTTAACGAGCGAAATTGATGTTAGACAGAGCAAATGACATCCAAATTCAGTTTTGTTTAACCACCGTATCAAAATTACGGAGCCATAGGAAAACGAATCGTCGAATTTGAAGTTCGTATGATGGAGTTAGAACCATTTTGGTGCAAAATGGCTGTGCTGCAATTTTTTTGAAAAAGTTGCTGCATTTTATGAACAGTGAACAGTACCCGTGTGTGAATAGTAACCGCGCGGGTGAACAGTGAACAGTGTCCCACTCATGAACAGTACGCCGAAAATTTTGTGCCATATATCCGTGATTTTTGGGTCATTTTCCTCCATTGTTTTTGAGAAACTTGAGAGCTTTGGACAGAAATTGATGGGGAATCGCTGGGATATTATCGGGAAATCATCAGGGGTAAGTTTCTTGGCCTTAATTCGTTAGTATATCATAAAATCCGTCATTATTTCACTATTAATGGAGGATTAATGGAGGGTTTTAGCCCTAGGCCAAAATTTTAGAAAATCTTTGATTTGAATGGGCAAACGGAGTCTGATTTCGATAAGTTTTTATATGCACGGACTCGTGTTGAGATAAGGAACCCAAATATATAACTTTTGTAATTTTTTGAGAAGCGTACCGAAAGTCGGGTTTTGGCAACTTGTGGGTTTTGGTGTATTTTCAATTGTTTTGATTGGGTAATACCCAATTGTCCTATTTTGATGTGATTCTAACGATTTTTATCAGATACTACACCTATGGAGGCCGACTTTCGTGACAACAGAGTTGTCTCTTAGCGGTTTTGTACCGGAGTCAAGGTAAGTGGCTTGTCTAACCTCGTGTGGGGGAACCTTCACCCCTAGGATATTATATGATAGTTGAAAAGCCTTGTACGCAAGGTGACGGACGTGTACATGCGCTAGTTGTTGTAAATCAGTTTACTTGAATTGTCCGATTAGCGATATTCCTGTTCTTAGTTGATTAATTTGTTACATTTACCTGGTATTCACTAGAAAAGCATGACTAGATAGGATTTATCTGTCTATTTGCCTAATTGCCTTATCTGAACTTCTTGAAAATTGTTGATACTAGTTTTGGTGAAGCTGTAGTTAAACATATTATATTTTCTCTGTGCGTTTCTTTATTTGTTGTATTGGTGGACTGCAGGTTCGATTCTTGGTGATCCCAGGGCTGTGGGTTCGATTCCTAGAGACCCGAAGTGGTATTGTTTGTGGACTGTGGGTTCGATTCCCGAAGATCCAAGGGTTGCGGGTTCGATTCCCGAAGACTCGGAGTTATTGATATATTATTGAGATATGGACTGTGGGTTCGATTACTGGAGATCCTTGGATCATTGAGACATATCTTGAGGTATATATTGAGACATGGGCTGCGGGTTCGATTCCCGGAGTCCCAGAGATACTGTTATAGGGACTGCGGGTTAAATTCCCGTAGCTCCTGGATTGTTGATTATAGAGTGGGACTATGTCCTGGATTTGCTGATTGAGTTTTGTTTAGATGGTTACTTGTTGTTAGCTTAATTGTAGACGGTTGCAGTAATTACCTTATTGTTGTTATTTCAGATTCATTATTATTTAAACTGCTTATTATTGTTATTATCATTATTTTATTGTTTCTCTCAGTAGGGCCCTGACCTTCCTCGCCACTACTCCATCGAGGTTAGGCTTGGCATTTACTGAGTGCCGCCATGGTATACTCATGCTACTCTTCTGCACACTTTTGTTGTGCAGATCCAGGTACATCCGTGACGCTGCAGAGATATCTCAAGGGAGTCAAGAATTTACTCAACCATTGTTACCGCGTGTCATCCATATTGATAATGCAAGAGAATTGAGAGATCTTCAATTGTGCACACGGAGGTGCACTAGGTTCTGACATTCGGTTGATAAGTACGGTCTTGAAAAGGGTTACATAACTGCCTAATCATCACAACAATGGTAGAATCGCAAGGTGGATGTAGATCTAAAGATAGTTGGTGGTAATAAAGACTATATGGTTCATATGAGATATCTATTTAGCGAAAGATTCAGCCAGCAGAGATACTGGGGGAAATGAGTTTAACTGTCTTAAGAAGGACATGTACCAAATGAATGTCTTGGGCTATCTTATGATGAAGACGTACAAATGATATAGGCTATTATCATGGATTAGCAAGATGTATCTTATGGCTTCGTGCCATGTGAAAGGATTTCACTATCAACGATCAAATTATGGGTCATGTTTTATATCAGATTTGGCCTATGATGTATCTAGGTGCAATTCAAAAGGTTCTTTGAAACATGCGGATGGGCAAGAGTTGAGGCTCGTATGGTATGATGTTGGGACTTTTGATGTTCCTGTATCCCTAATAAATTCTACCTTTCATTTTCAGCAGTGAAGATTTCGGTTAAGGCTACGTGGTGCTTCGTAGGTGTGAGAATCACAGTATGTCTTAAGCTGTCGCAATAAATAATGCTCCATGCATGGAGCAAGAAGATGTTTGGTTGTATTGGGATGAGGTCATACCCTATGGTTTTAGAGTTCTAATAAAGCACGGGTGGTTATATTCATTGGATCAAGTGAGTTGCAGTTGAATAATAGTAAATGACTTGAGAGAATGGTTCTAATGTGTTCGAGAATCGTGTTATAGTGGCTAAGGGCTAAGTAGGAGAGTCCCACCGCTTACGATTGGGTCGCATGGTTAATTACCTGTGTGAATTCTGCATACTAGCGTATTATTGTGTTATTGCAGTCACGGGAAAGGACCATGTGTGGTAATTTGAGTATATGTATTGTTGAATGCGTGTTATGGTTAGCCTTACTGGCTCATGTTCAAACTTGAGGGAAGATTCATGATTTACGCATCGTATAGGTGCAGGTTGCGAGGGAAGTGGTTCCGCTGGGGGCTTTATCGAGAGGGTATTTATATGTTATAAAAAAAATTCAATAGAGTTGGTTGCGTACTGGGGCAAGTCACGGCTGGATGACTCTCAATAGCGGTCCTAGTGAATTCAAGAGGTAAAGTGTGGTGTCTGATAATTCTGTGTCTATAAGTACAATTAAGGCTTAAGCATTTGAAGCAACTTATGAAGAAAGACACAAAATGGTCTATGATGTTATGACTTGTGGTGTAGCATTTGAGAGACATGAAATGGTCTTCGTTCTTGAGATAGCATGGCCTCATGATTTCAGGTCACTCGGGGTGAGTGCGGTTGAAATAAGTTAGGTATTGAAGGGAGAATTAACATTTCTAAGGCAATCAAGGATAGACTGGAATGAAGTAGATTGGTTAGCCATAGTTGAGTTGGCATATTGGTGTCAATGATCGGTTCATGTAACGTGATCGAGTTATGCATGCGATTTCTGGCGGTGCATTTGAGGCTTGTCGGCCGCAGTGATTGATGTTATTCTGAAGTATTCTTCTGTTAGGGGCCTGTTATGAGTAGGCAGATCTCGGGTACCTACCTCTCAAACTCTACTAAGCTTGTTCGTGAGTGGTGAGACCTATGTAACCTAGAGCTCTGATACCAACTTGTCACGACCCGGATTTTCCCCCAACATCGGGATCGTGATGGCGCCTACTCGTGGTAGCTAGGCAAGCCACCGTATTCATACTATCCTGTTTTTAACACAATTTTAATTAAATAAATGCGGAATACTTTATCGAAATAGAAATAACAAACCACAAGGTGAAAATCGTACTGAAATCCTCTACCCAAGACGTGGAGTCACCAACTCACGAACTACTATGGAATACTACACATAAAAGTCTGAAGGAAATATATCATAATTCCGTTTGTCTCGGAACAAAGAGACTACAGCTAATAACATAAATAAAGAGAGAGACTCCGGGCCTGCGGACGTCTGCAAGCTACCTCGGTCTCAAATGTGATCAACTCCCACGCAATCAATTTACTGCTGCTGCTGCTCCTGATCGTAACCTGGACCTGTGCAAAAACGCACAGAAGTGTAGCATCAGCACAACCGACCCCATGTGCTGGTAAGTGCCCGGCCTATCCCGGCGAAGTAGTGACAAGCCTAGGACCAGACACTCACATAAACCTGTGCAATTCAATATATATATATATGTGTACCCCAAAATAACAAGAAATAATCAAGTATTAACACAATAAGGAATACCTTAAAGAATTCAACAATTAATCACAATTAATAATTTCACAAGGAAAAACAAAGTATAATGTAAACACAAGTAATATCACTTCAAGAAATAGCAAGCAGTTGCACGGCATCACCCTTCGTGCTTTTACTCTCATCCTCACATCCATAGTACAACATGATCCTTCGTACATGGTTCAATAACAGGGCACGGCATGATCCTTCGTGCATTATCAATAATAGGGCACGGCATGATCCTTCGTGCATAATCAATAATAGGGCACGGCATGATCCTTCGTGCATAATCAATAAATAAACACGGCACGGCATTAACCTTCGTGCATAAGTAAATAAACATGGCACGGCATCACCCTTCGTGCATTATCACTCTTCCTCACCCAAATAACAATCACAATTAAGGGCAAAGAAAGAAACAGTAATTCATAAACCGTCCCATCAAGGGAAATCAATAATTATCTTCACAACAAGTCCCAACAAGGGAGAACAATAACAATTCATCCGTAATATATCTCAAAATAATCATTTTCCAACGACTCACGGTCATACTAGACGCCAGTGTATGGATGCTCGTCACCACAGCCCATACACCGCACTCGATCACATAACACATAACACATAACACATAATCCTATTCCCTCAAGCTAGGATAGAACAAACACTTACCTCGAATGCTTATGAACAATTCACTCCGTGGAAATGTCTTTTCTTTCAATTTGGCTCCAATCCAACCGTATCTATACACAATTGATTTAATATCATCAATTCTACTCAACAAACTAATTCTTAATACCAAATACAACTTTTACAACATTCCTGCCATGAATAGTGAATTTCAACCCCGGGCCCACATGGTCGGAATTCGGGGTTAGGACCAAAATCCGGTTACCCATTCCCCCACGAGTTCATATATATAATTTGTTTCAAAATCGGACCTCAATTCGAGGTCCAATTCCCCAATTTATGAAAAACCCTATTTTCTAATAAAAACAAGAATTTTACCATGAAAATCTTTGATTTCTTATGAAAAACATGTTTAATGATGTTAGGAATTGAAAGAATTAAGTAAAAAGTGACTTACAATCGTTTTGATGAAGAAGAAATCCTTGAAGAATCGCAAATGGGTGTTTTGGTTTTGTAAAATTTGAGGCTGGGCCAAAGGGGGCTTCGCATTTGCGAACCCCGACCAATTTCTGGAGTTTGAAAAATAAGCTAAGGTTGGGAAGTTCGCATTTGCGAACATTTGTTCGCAATTGCGAACAGTTCACATTTGCGAACTAATGTTCGCATTTGCGAACACATGCTGTATAGGCAGTGTTCGCATTTGCGAACAATGGTTCGCATTTGCGAACCAAGGCATAATGGGAAATGTTCGCATTTGCGAACTTTTGTTCGCATTTGCGAACATAGGCTGGCACCGGGGACCTTCGCAAATGCGAACAATTGTTCGCATTTGCGAACAAGGCTGAGCCAAAGGGGGCTTCGCATTTGCGATGAATGTTCGCATTTGCGAGCCTGTCCCCCTTCGCAATTGCGAGAAAACTTCGCAATTGCGAAGCCAACAGCTGGGTGAAAAACCAGCAGTTCAAAAATTCAGAGTTTCATCCAACGGCCTATCAAATCTTTACCCGAGCCCCCGGGCTCCAAACCAAACATGTACATAACCTCAAAAACACATTATGAACTTGTTCGTGCGATCACATCGCCAATATCACCTCGTTTTCATCAAATCAAGCCTCAAATGCATGATTTTCATACCTTTAGTTTTCAAAACTTTCAAACTTGGGACTCAAGGTCCAAAACATCTCAAACGACATCCAAATGTCACCAAACTTTACAGAAATCACATATATAATATTTAAGACTTGTACCGGGCGTCGGAACCAAACTACGAGCCCGATACCAAGGTCAATTAATTTATTTCCTTTAATAATTACATCACAAAACAATTTCACATAAAAATTCATAACTTGGGCTCTAGGCCTCAGGAATTCGACTCCGGACACATGTCCAAGTCCCATATTTTCCTACGGACCTCCCGGGACCATCCAATCTCGGGTCCGGATCCGTTTACCAAAAATGTTGACCGAAGTCAACCATCTCAATATTAATATCATTTTTATCCAAATTTCTCATAGAATTCATATTTTCTATCACAAAATCTTTCCGGCTACATGCTCGGATCGTGCACGTAAATCGAGGCAACATAGAATGAGGTTTTCAAGGCCTCGGAAGCTCGAAATGATTAATTAAATAAGTGATGACCCTTTGGGTCGTCACAATCTCCACCTCTAAAACAACCGTTTCGTCCTCGAACGGACAAAAGAAAGAAGTACCTGAGTCGGGAAACAAGTGTGGGTAGCGGCTCCGCATATCAGACTCGGACTCCCAGGTCGATGCCTCAGGAGGCTGACCTCTCCACTGAACACGCACAGAAGGATAACTCTTCGACCTCAACCGTCGAACCTGCCGGTCTAGAATAGCCACCGGCTCCTCCTCGTAAGATAGATCATTGTCCAATTAGACAGTACTGAAGTCTAACACATGTGTGGGATCGCCGTGGTATCTCCGAAGCATAGATACATGAAAAACTGGATGCACGGCTGATAAGCTAGGCGGCAAAGCTAATCTGTAAGCCACCCCTCCCACTCTGTCTAGAATCTAAAATGGGCCAATATACCTAGGGCTGAGCTCGCCCTTCTTCCCAAACCTCATCACGCCCTTCATAGGCGACACTCGGAGCAATACTCGTTCACCAACCATGAAATCTACATCTCGAACCTTACGATCCGCATAAGTTTTTGCCTAGACTGAGCTGAACGCAATCTCTCCTGAATAGTCTTGACCTTATCCAAGGCCTCCTGAACTAAGTCTGTACCCAACAACCGAGCCTCTCCCGGTTCAAACCATCCGACCGGTGATCGACATCGCCTACCATACAACGCCTCATACGGAGCCATCTGGATGCTAGATTGGTAACTGTTATTGTAGGCGAACTCTGCTAATGGTAGAAACTGATCCCACGAGCCTCCGAAATCAATAACACGGGCTCGAAGCATGTCCTCAAGAATCTGAATAGTCCTCTCGGACTGGCCATCCGTCTGAGGATGAAATGCTGTACTCAACTGAACCTGAGTGCCTAACTCCCGCTGGACCGCTCTCCAGAACCGCGAGGTAAACTGCGTACCCCGATCAGAGATAATAGATACCGGCACCCCATGGAGACGAACAATCTCCCTAATGTAAACCTCCGCTAACCTCTCCGACGAGTAGGAGACAGATACTGGAATAAAGTGTGCTGATTTGGTCAGCCTATCAACAATGACCCAAATAACATCAAATTTCCTCCGAGTCAAAGGAAGTCCAGTAACGAAGTCCATAGTGATTCGCTCCCATTTCCACTCGGGAATTTCAATCCTCTGGAATACACCACCAGGTCTCTGGTGCTCATATTTCACCTATTAACAATTTAGACACCGAGCGACATACGCAACGATATCTTTCTTCATTCTACGCCACCAATAGTGTTACCGTAAGTCCTGGTACATCTTCGCGGCGCCTGGGTGAATAGAATACCGCGAACTGTGGGCCTCTGCTAAGATCAACTCTCGAATCCCTTCGACATTGGGTACACAAACTCGACCCCGCAATTTCAATACCCCATCATCATCTAGGTTTACCTGTGTGGCACCTCCCCGTTGTACTGTATCTCTCAACTCACGCAAATGAGGATCATCAAATTGCCTCTCACGGATACGCTCTAATAAAGAAGAACGAGCGACCGTGCGGGCTAACACCCTGCTAGGCTCAGAAATGTCTAATCTCACGAACCGGTTGGCTAAGGCCTGGAACATCTAGAGCTAATGGTCTCTGATTGACCGGAATATATGCAAGACTACCCATGCCGGCATACTTTCTACTCAATGCATCGGCCACCACATTGGCCTTACCTGGGTGATATAATATAGTAACATCATAGTCTTTTAGCAACTCTAACCATCTCCGGCTGTCGTAGATTCAACTCCTTCTGTTTGAACAAGTACTGTAGGCTTTTGTGATCAGTGTACACCTCACATGTCACACCATATAGATAATGCCTCCGGATCTTTAAGGCATGAACCACTGCTGCTAACTCAAGATCATGAACTGGATAATTCTTCTCATGTATCTTTAACTGCCTCGAAGCATAAGCGATAACCTTACCATCCTGCATCAATACCGCTCCAAGCCCCGTACGAGATGCGTCACAATAAACTGTATAAGGCCCTGTACCTGTAGGTAGTACCAACACTGGTGCGGTGGTCAAGGCTGTCTTGAGCTTCTGAAAGCTCGCCTCACACTCATATGACCACTGGAACTGGGCACCCTTCTGGGTCAACCTGGTCATCGGGGCTGCAATAGAAGAGAACCCCTGTACAAATCGACGGTAGTAACCCGCTAACGCCATGAAACTCCGGATCTCTGTCACGGAAGCTGGTCGAGGCCAATTTTGGACTGTCTCAATCTTCTTTGGGTCTACCCGAATACCCTCCACTGATACAATATGACCCAAAAATGCCATCGAACTCAACTAGAACTCACATTTAGAAAATTTGGCATATAGCTGGTTATCTTTCAGAGTCTGAAGAACCACTCTGAGGTGCTGCTCGTGCTCTTCCTGGCTGCGGGAGTATACCGGGATGTCATCTATGAATACTATCACGAACAGATCTAAGTAAGGCCTGAATACCCGATTCATCAACTCCATAAATGCTGCTGGGGCATTGGTCAACCCGAAGGACATGACCAAGAACTCATAATGCCCATATCTAGAGCGAAAAGCTGTCTTAGGAATGTCAGCCGCCCTGATCTTCAACTGATGGTAGCCTGACCTCAAGTCTATCTTAGAGAATACCCTCGCTCCCTGGAGCTGGTCAAACAAATCATCAATCCTCGGCGGTGGATATTTATTTTTGATAGTCACCTTGTTTAACTGCCGGTAATCAATACACATCCGCATCGAGCCATCCTTCTTCTTTACAAATAATACAGGTGCTCCCCAGGGGGAAACACTGGGCCTGATAAAGCCCTTCTCAAGAAGGTCCTGCAACCGATCTTTCAACTCTTTTAGTTCCGGCGGGGCCATACGATAGGGTGGAATAGAGATGGGCTGAGTGCCCGGTGCCAAATCAATACAGAAATCAATATCCCTGTCGGGTGGCATGCCCGGCAGGTCTGAAGGAAAAACCTCAGGAAACTCTCGTGCAATAGGGACTGACTCAATGGAAGGAACTTCTGCGCTGGAATCACGAACATAAGCCAGATAAGCTAGACACCCCTTCTCGACCATACGTCGAGCCTTAACATAGGAAATAACGGTGCGAACGGAGTGGCTTGAGGTACCCTTCCACTCTAATCGGGGTGATTCTGGCAAGGCTAAGGTGACAGTCTTAGCATGACAATCAAGAATAGCATGGTATGGGGACAACCAGTCCATCCCCAATATGACATCAAAATCTACCATATCCAAGAGCAACGGATCAACACGGGTCTCAAGACCCCCAAATATAACTACGCACGAACGATGCACCCGATCGACTACAATGGAGTCACCCACCGGTGTAGCCACATAAACTGGAATATCCAGAGCATAGCTGGGCACGGCCAAATACGGTGCGAAGTAGGAAGACACATAGGAATATGTAGATCCAGGGTCAAATAATACTGAAGCACCTCTGCCACACACAAGAATAGTACCTGTAATCACAGCATCTGATGCCTCTGCCTCTGGCCTGGCTGGTAAAGCATAGAATCGGGGATCCGCACCTCCCCTCTGAGCTGCGTCTCTAGGACGACCATCAACTGGCTGACCTCTACCTCTCGCCTGGACGGTCTCCACCTCTACGGTCTCGACCTCTACCTCTATAATCTCTACCCCCGCCTGCGGCTGGCTGGGCAGGCTGAGGGTCAGCTGGGGCCTGAATCATAGGACGAGGACCTCACTGCTTAGAGTTGCCCGCTGCTAGAGGGCAATACCTGATAAAATGACCTGGGACACCACAACTATAGCAACTCTTGGACTGATAGGGCTGCTGGCCCTGACGACCTGAATGGCCTCCACGAACACTCTGAAGAGGCTGAGCATTAATAGGAGACTGGTCTGAATAATGCCCCCGAGAACCACGATCACCTGATCCACCCTGTGAAGCCTGAAGGGCGGAATGAAAAGGCCTGGAGGACCGGCCTCTATCAAAGGATTCTCTGCTACCAGAGGAAGAACCACCAAACCTGCCTGAATGACGAGGCCTCTTATCTGAAGAATAACTGCCTCCCCTAGCAAGAGCCATCTCAACTCTGCGTGCTGCATTGGTTGCCTCCTGAAATGATATGTCACTCCCCACGCCCATAGCCATCTGGAGTCTGATCGGATGATTAAGCCCATCTATAAACTTGCGGACCCTCTCCCGCTCAGTGGGAAGTATCACCACTGCATGACGAGCCAAGTCGATAAATCTCGTCTCATACTGTGTAACTGTCATAGTGCCCTGATGGAGGCGCTCAAACTGCCTCCGAAGTACATCCCTCCGAGTAGCAGGGAGAAACTTCTCCATAAATAGTTCCGCAAACTGGTCCCATGATAAAGCTGGGGACCCTGCTGGTCGAGTCGGGCAATAATCTCTCCACCAAGTTTTGGCGGATCCTGCAAGTCTGAAGGTACAGAAGTCAACTCCATTTGTCTCCACAATCCCCATAGTCTTGAGAATCTCATGGCAACTGAATAAGAAGTCCTGAGGATCCTCTGATGCGGCTCCACTGAATGTAGTGGTAAATAGCTTGGAGAACCGATCAAGCCTCCATAACGAATCAGAAGTCATGGCCGCTCCATCACCTGCATGAGCTGTGGTACCTGACTGAGTGGCCACAGCTGGCTGAACTACTGGTGCCTGAGGCTGAGGAGCTACTGGCTCCGGGGTACGAACAATAGGAGTCTGGACCCCTCCTCCAGCCTGAGAAGCGGTTGGTGCAACTGATAATAAACTCGCTCCGGCAATGCTATCCATAAATCCCGCTATTCTGACCAAAGCATCCCGGAGATCCGGGGTAAATAAAGCCTCTCCTGGGACCTGAGCTGGGCCCACTGGAGCTGCTGGAACCGGAACCTCCTCGTCAATCTCAATATGAGGCTCCACCTCTGGAGTAGCTGCCTGGGGCTGAGCTCTACCCCTACCACGGCCTCTAATACGGCCTTGACCCCTGCCCCTCACAGGAGCTGCCTGGGGCTCGGGCTGCTGGTCAGCGGACGAAGAAGCGCGTGTCCTTACCATCTGCGAAAGGACAGAATAGAAATTCAATCAGTAATTGAGGAACAAGTCGCACGACAAGAAAGAACAAATGAGAGACTTTTTCCTAACTCAATAGACTCTGGAGGACAAGTAGAGACGTCTCCGTACCTACCTCTCAAACTCTACTAAGCTTGTTCGTGAGTGGTGAGACCTATGTAACCTAGAGCTCTGATACCAACTTGTCACGACCCGGATTTTCCCCCAACATCGGGATCGTGATGGTGCCTACTCGTGGTAGCTAGGCAAGCCATTGTATTCATACTATCCTGTTTTTAACACAATTTTAATTAAATAAATGCGGAATACTTTATCGAAATGGAAATAACAAATCACAAGGTGAAAATCATACTGAAATCCTCTACCCAAGACGTGGAGTCACCAACTCACGAACTACTATGGAATACTACACATAAAAGTCCGAAGGAAATATAACATAATTCTGTTTGTCTCGGAACAAAGAGACTACAGCTAATAACATAAATAAAGAGAGAGACGCCGGGCCTGCGGACGTCTGCAAGCTACCTTGGTCTCAAATGTGATCAACTCCCACGCAATCAATTTACTGCTGCTGCTGCTGCTCTTGATCGTAACCTGGACCTGTGCAAAAACGCACAGAAGTGTAGCATCAGCACAACCGATCCCATGTGTTGGTAAGTGCCTGGCCTATCCCGGCGAAGTAGTGACAAGCCTAGGACCAGACACTCACATAAACCTGTGCAATTCAATATATATATATGTGTACCCCAAAATAACAAGAAATAATCAAGTATTAACACAATAAGGAATACCTTAAAGAATTCAACAATTAATCACAGTTAATAATTTCACAAGGAAAAACAAAGTATAATGTAAACACAAGTAATATCACTTCAAGAAATAGCAAGCGCAGTTACACGGCATCACCCTTCGTGCTTTTACTCTCATCCTCACATCCATAGTACGGCATGATCCTTCGTACATGGTTCAATAACAGGGCACGACATGATCCTTCGTGCATTATCAATAATAGGGCACGGCATGATCCTTCGTGCATAATCAATAATAGGGCACGGCATGATCCTTCGTGCATAATCAATAATAGGGCACGGCATGATCCTTCGTGCATAATCAATAAATAAACATGGCACGGCATTAACCTTCGTGCATAAGTAAATAAACATGGCACGACATCACCCTTCGTGCATTATCACTCTTCCTCACCCAAATAACAATCACAGTTAAGGGCAAAGAAAGAAACAGTAATTCATAAACCGCCCCATCAAGGGCAATCAATAATTATCTTCACAACAAGTCCCAACAAGGGAGAACAATAACAATTCATCCGTAATATATCTCAAAATAATCATTTTCCAACGACTCACGGTCATACTAGACGCCAGTGTATGGATGCTCGTCACCACAACCCATACACCGCACTCGATCACATAACACATAACACATAATACATAATCCTATTCCCTCAAGCTAGGATAGAACAAACACTTACCTCGAATGCTTATGAACAATTCACTCCGTGGAAATGTCTTTTCTTTCAATTTGGCTCCAATCCAACCGTATCTATACACAATTGATTTAATATCATCAATTCTACTCAACAAACTAATTCTTAATACCAAATACAACTTTTACAACATTCTGCCATGAATAGTGAATTTCAACCCCGGGCCCACATGGTCGGAATTCGGGGTTAGGACCAAAATCCGGTTACCCATTCCCCCACGAGTTCATATATATAATTTGTTTCAAAATCGGACCTCAATTCGAGGTCCAATTCCCCAATTTATGAAAAACCCTATTTTCTAATAAAAACAAGAATTTTACCATGAAAATCTTTGATTTATTATGAAAAACATGTTTAATGATGTTAGGAATTGAAAGAATTAAGTAAAAAGTGACTTACAATCGTTTTGATGAAGAAGAAATCCTTGAAGAATCGCAAATGGGTGTTTTGGTTTTGTAAAATGTGAAGAAATGAGTGAAATTCGTGTTTTTTAGGTATCTCTGTGTTCGCATTTGCGAACATGGGTTCGCAATTGCGAACCCCGACCAATTTCTGGAGTTTGAAAAATAAGCTAAGGGTGGGAAGTTCGCATTTGCGAACATTTGTTCGCATTTGCGAACAGTTCGCATTTGCGAACACATGCTGAATAGGCAGTGTTCGCATTTGCGAACCAAGGCAGTGTTGGGGAATGTTCGCATTTGCGAACTTTTGTTCGCAATTGCGAACATAGGCTAGCACTGGGGACCTTCGTAAATGCGAACAATTGTTCGCATTTGCGAACAAGGCTGGGCCAAAGGGGGCTTCGCATTTGCGAACCCCGACCAATTTCTGGAGTTTGAAAAATAAGCTAAGGTTGGGAAGTTCGCATTTGCGAACATTTGTTCGCAATTGCGAACAGTTCACATTTGCGAACTAATGTTCGCATTTGCGAACACATGCTGTATAGGCAGTGTTCGCATTTGCGAACAATGGTTCGCATTTGCGAACCAAGGCAGTGTTGGGGAATGTTCGCATTTGCGAACTTTTGTTCGCAATTGCGAACATAGGCTGGCACTGGGGACCTTCGCAAATGCGAACAATTGTTCGCATTTGCGAACAAGGCTGGGCCAAAGGGGGCTTCGCATTTGCGATGAATGTTCGCATTTGCGAGCTTGTCCCCCTTCGCAATTGCGAGAAAACTTTGCAATTGCGAAGCCAACAGCTGGGTGAAAAACCAGCAGTTCAAAAATTCAGAGTTTCATCCAACGGCCTATCAAATCTTTACCCGAGCCCCCGGGCTCCAAACCAAACATGTACATAACCTCAAAAACACATTATGAACTTGTTCGTGCGATCACATTGCCAATATCACCTCGTTTTCATCAAATCAAGCCTCAAATGCATGATTTTCATACCTTTAGTTTTCAAAACTTTCAAACTTGGGACTCAAGGTCCAAAACATCTCAAACGACATCCAAATGTCACCAAACTTTACAGAAATCACATATATAATATTTAAGACTTCTACCGGGCGTCGGAACCAAACTATGAGCCCGATACCAAGGTCAATTAATTTATTTCCTTTAATAATTACATCACAAAGCAATTTCACATAAAAATTCATAACTTGGGCTCTAGGCCTCAGAATTCGACTCCGCACACATGTCCAAGTCCCATATTTTCCTACGGACCTCCCGGGACCATCCAATCTCGGGTCCGGATCCGTTTACCAAAAATGTTGACCGAAGTCAACCATATCAATATTAATATCATTTTTATCCAAATTTCTCATAGAATTCATATTTTCTATCACAAAATCTTTCCGGCTACATGCTCGGATCGTGCACGTAAATCGAGGCAACATAGAATGAGGTTTTCAAGGCCTCGGAAGCTCGAAATAATTAATAAAATAAGTGATGCCCCTTTGGGTCGTCACATGAAGTGAGTTAAATGGAAAGCCTTATGTGATGAAGTTTTAGCCTATCGTCGGTTCTACAGTTGTGATGGAATTCGTGTCTATCGTATATCATCACGTGAGGTGCAGTGAGTGGTATGAAATTTGGAGTAAGACCAAGGTCGCAGTTTGTTCAATGAATGTGATATAAAGATCTCGGATGAGCAGGAAAGGAGTTACAACGTTTTGAGTAAGATGGGTATTAACGTCAGTATCACTTGATATCTATGAATATGACTTTACATCCCAATTAGGGACTCCTGATCTCTTATCAGCATTAGTTCAGCCGGTAGTTTGAATGTGCAGGCCCGTTAATTATTCGGAAGATGGTGGTAGCTTGTCCCACAAGAATATTGTGTAGGTGTGACATCTAGTCACTTGATTAATTAGAAATTTAAACCAGGTATGAGGGCCTTGGTAATATCATCCATTTGAGAATTTACGCCTGAAGGGCGCACTGCTTATTGGGTTATAGACCTGTGAAATATTATTGGCTTAGCTTGGCACGATCAGGATAGACCTAAGATTGGTGGACTGTTTTAAATGTGGAAGTGAGCCTTACGTCAGGCCAGCTGTGTTAATCTAAACAATGCGCTCCTTATGGAGGGATAGTCGCGGTCTTATTTCGTGGTTAGTTAATTCATGTAAAGATATATTACATCGTACGAGTTGTGAGACGGCTTGGAAAATTCCTTATGTGTGGAGGTTCTTCTCAGCGGTGATGTTATATGAGCATGATGGTTCTTGAGACTTAGATTATGTATCGCACCTCAGTTGTGCTTGAGTTTTTAGCCTATAGCGCTATATGTTTTCCTTATGAATGCTATCATGCACCTTAGTGTGCTTATGATCCAGATTCAGTATCTTGATGTGATGAGCTATTCAGCTCGACTTATGGCTCCTTATGTGAGTTTTATATTCGGATCGGGTGGCACGCCGCCATGGTTATATTGTATGGATCGGGTGGCACGCCGCTATGGCTATATTGTTTGGATCGGGTGACACGCCGCCATGGGTATACTGTTTGGATCGGGTGGCACGCCGCCATGGGTATATTGTTGGGATCAGGTTGCACGTCGCAACACTGTGATGTTTATTTCAGTGTCCATATTTGCTTTTATGTGATCTGTTTCCTATTTTTCTGAGGATGTCCATGTTAGTGTGGGAGTTAGATAGTTCTCTCTAATGTTCGCCTTCCTTTTGTATCACGTACGAACTAGTAGCCTACTGGCACACTGTGTCATCTTGCAGGACTTTTGATTATGTCTGAGGTGGCTATTCGCCTGAGCAGTTTATACTAGGTGAGATGAGGTTATGGTATTTAGGGTCAGTGCAAACTGATTATAGGAAGTATATTGTAGAAAAAAAAATCAATCTCCGGGTTAGGACAAGTTAATGGATCTTGTCAGAAGTATAGACCCAATGAATTGTTGGTTCAGTAGTTGGTCATGAATATCGGCACATCTCCTCCGTCGTGTCAGTATTGTAAAAGTTAGAACAAGGCGTATGTAGATCACGAGGTGCAATGCGAGCATCTAATTCATTGAATTTTCGGCTAATTTGGTCATAAAATATTATCGTGGTCCTGTGGATTTTGTGTTGTAAGGTAAGAATCCAGCAAAGTAATGCATATATGTTTGAGGATGGCGTGTGAGGAATAATTGAGTGTTCTCTTGATGAAAAGAGGCCTGTCATAGAATTCCAGATGTTGGAATCCGGCTCTAAGACTTATTTGTTTGAACAAAAGGGAATATCTTCAGATTATATCAGGCTAATGTGCTCAGCTGAGTCCGAGATTTATTGGCCCCCTTTTTAGATTTTGAGGCGTGTTGGGGAGGTTGCTTATGAGCTGGCCTTACCCCCAGCCTACCCGAGGTCCATCCCGTATTTCATGTCTCTATGCTCCGGAGATGCAATGGTAACCCGTTGCACGTGTTGGATTTCAGTTTAGTCCAGCTGGACAAGGACCTATCCTATATTGAGGAGCCAGTTGCCATTTTGGACAAGAATATCAGAAAACTAAGGTCAAAGGACATAGCTTCAGTGAAGGTCCAGTAGGGGATCAGCCGGTCGAGGAGGCGACTTGGGAGACCGAGCATGATATACGCAGCCAGTACCCTCATCTCTTCACTACTCCACGTATGTTTTCTATGCTCGTTCGAGGACGAACAAATCTTTTAAGTGTGGGAAGATGTAACGACTCGGCCGGTCATTTTTGAAATTTATGCCCCGACCCCCAATCTAACTGTTCCCCTAAGTTCATTTCTGCTATTGCGGTTTGCCGGGAGGTTCGGTTCTGGAATTTGGAGTGTTTTGGGACACTTAGTCCCTAAATGGGAGCTTTATAGATGGAAAATCGCCTGTAGTCAGAACAGTGTTAAGACGACCTCAGAACAGAAATCCAATGGTTCCATTAGCTCCGTTAGGTGATTTCGGGGTTCGGAGCGCGTTCGGAATGTATTTTGGAGGTCTGTAGCTCAATTAGGCTTGAAATGCCGAAGTTTGAAATTTTGGCGAAATCCGAACGATAGTTGAGATTTTGATATGGGGGTCGGAATGGAATTCCAACAATTTCTGTAGCTTCTTTATGTGATTTTGGATATGTCTGCAAAATTTGAAGTCAATCGGACTTGATTTGATATGTTTCGGCATCGGAAATAGAAATTGGAAACTTCAAAGTTCATCAAGCTTGGATTGGAGGTTAATTCATAATTTTTGCGTTGTTTGATGCGATTTGAGGCCTCGAGCGGGTCCGTAATGTATTTTGGGACTGGTTGGTGTTATTGGTCGGGGTCTCGGGTGTCTCGGATGTGTTTCGGATGCCCAACGGGTCATTTTTAGAAGATTTTTGCCGTTTTGAGCATAAATGTAATAATCCAAAGGTCTATTTTAGTTCTAGAGAACCAAATTTGATTTCGAGACTTCGAGAATTTAAATCATGAATTATAGGACTGAACAGTGTCCCACGTGCATGAACAGTGTCCGCGTGTGAACATTACGCCAAAAATTCTTGGCAGTATATCCGCGATTTTTGGGTCATTTTCCTCCATTGTTTGAGCAACTTGAGAGCTTTTGGACAGAAATTGATGGGGAATTGCTGGGATATCATCGGGAATCATCGGGGGTAAGTTTTTTGGCCTTAATTCGTTAGTTTATCATGAAATCCGTAATTATTTCACTGTTAATGGAGGGTTTTAGCCTTAGGCCTAAATTTTAGAAAATATTTGATTTGAATGGGCAAACGGAGTCTAAGTTTGATAAATTTTATATGCACGGACTCGTGTTGAGATAAGGAACACGAATATATAACTTTCGTAATTTTTCGAGAAGCGTACCGAAAGTCCAGTTTTGGCAACTTGTGGGTTTTGGTGTATTTTGAATTGTTTTGATTGGGTAATGCCCAATTGGCCTATTTTGATGTAATTCTATTGATTTTTATGAGATACTACACATGTGGAGGCCTACATTCGCGGCAAGAGAGTTCTCTCTTAGCGGTTTTGTACCGGAGTCAAGGTAAGTGGCTTGTCTGACCTCGTGTGGGGGAACCTTCACCCCTAGGATATTATGTGATAGTTGAAAAGCCTTGTACGCGAGGTGATGGGCGTGTACATGCGCTGGTTGTTGTAACTCACTTTACTTGAATTGTCCGATTAGCGATATTCCTGTTCTTAGTTGATTAATTTGTTACATTTACCTGGTATTCACTAGAAAAGCATGACTAGATAGGATTTATCTGTCTATTTGCCTAATTGCCTTATTTTAATTTCTTGAAAATTGTTGATACTAGTTTTGGTGAAGTTGTAGTTAAGCATATTATATTTTCTCTGTGCGTTTCTTTATTTGTTTTATTGGTGGACTGCGGGTTCGATTCCCGGAGATCCCAGGGCTTGGGTTCGATTCCCAGAGACCCGAAGTGGTATTTTTTGTGGACTGTGGGTTCGATTTCCGGAGATCCAAGGGTTCGATTCCCGGAGACCCGAAATTATTGATATATTATTAAGACATGGGCTGCGGGTTCGATTCCCGGAGACCCAGAGATACTGTTATTGGGACTGCGAGTTAAATTCCCGTAGCTCCTGGATTGTTGATTATAGAGTGGGACTGTGGGTTCAATTCCCACAGGTCCTGGACTTCCTGATTGAGTTTTGTTGAGTTGGTTACTTGTTGTTAGCTTAATTGTAGACGGTTGCAGTAATTACCTTATTGTTGTTATTTCGGATTCATTATTATTTAAACTGCTTATTATTGTTATTATCATTATGTTATTGTTCTCTCAGTAGGGCCCTGACCTTCCTCGTCACTACTCCATCAAGGTTAGGCTTGGCACTTACTGAGTACCGCCGTGGTGTACTCATGCTACTCTTCTGCACACTTTTGTTGTGCAGATCCAGGAACATCAGAAGAGGCTCATACTAGGTGATTCAGCAGCACATTTGGAAACCTCGAGGTACGATCTGCTGCGTCCGCGGATCCGGAGGCCCTCCTTCTATTCTGATAGTATTTTTAGATGTTTTTCCCTCATTTTGTTGTTTTAGATACTCTTCACATATAGAGCCACAGTTGTATTTCTCTTTTATTCTGTGTTGCCCGTGGGATTCCGGGTCTTGGTGGTAAGCATACAGTGTGTTTGACGAGTGTATGTGCCAAGAAGCATGGATAACATTCCTATTTATATCATTTTTCCGCTATTTCTTGTTTAAAATTCATAAACTTGTATATTCCGCAATGTGTTAGGCTTACCTAGTCGCGGAGACTGGGTGCCGTCATGACATGGTAAGGATTGGTGAACTAGGGTCGTGACACCCTTTGTGTTATAACCTATAGTGTCTGCAGTATTTCACTATATATATATATATATATATGACTGGGTGCCGTCATGACATGGTAAGGATTGGTGAACTAGGGTCGTGACACCCTTCGTGTTATAACCTATAGTGTCTGCCGTATTTCACTACATATATATATATATATATATTTCACTACATATATATATATATATATATATATATATATATATTTATATATATTGGGTCGTGGACGCTGTGAACTGAGTAATAAGAGAATATTGTGGTGCAATGTGAAATAGAAATATATTGGCACAAGGTGCTTGGGAAAATATTATAGTTTTGTTTAATTGCACGTGAGTTGTCCGTGCGATTGTAATATAAATATGGGCACGAGATGCCATAAAAAATAAAAATATAAAAGCGGGCCGAGATCTATATTATTATGATTTTGAAATGAGACGTCACAAGGTGACCTTTACCCGAAAGAATTATATTCGAAAGATACTTATTTGAAGGAAATTTATTCGAAACATATTATTGAAAGCATATTATCCTATAGATTATTACTTGGAGGATTTATAGGCGAAGTATTTATCTTTGAAAGACTCGATTAATTGATTGCACTTGTATTTATTATTTGTTGAGAAGCATTTGTGGTGTTCTTGTTGCCAGCTATTATATATCTTGTAGATCATTATTGCCATTATTGTAATTTGCTTCCTATTATTTTGTACGTTATAAACTGCACAGGTTTATGTGAGTGTCTGTTCCTAGCCTCGTCACTACTTCGCCGGGGTAGGCTACACACTTACCAGCACATTGATTGCACTTGTATTTATTATTTTTGAGAAGCATTTGTGGTGTTCTTGTTTCCAGCTATTATATCTCTTGTAGATCATTATTGGCATTATTGTAATTTGCTTCCTATTATTTTGTATGTTATAAACTGCACAGGTTTATGTGAGTGTCTGGTCCTAGCCTCGTCACTACTTAACCGGGGTAGGCTAGACACTTACCAGCACATAGGGTCGGTTGTGCTGATACTACACTTCTGTACATTTTTGTGTATAGATCCAGTTATTTGATCGATGGTAGCTATTCGTTGCGGTGAACACTCAAGGTAAATCTACTATAGCGATCGCATTCCTCAGTGTCACCTTCAATTGTACTTATTTCCATTCATTCCCTTTGATTCCGAACAACGATGTAATTATAATGTGTAACTACTCTTAGAAATGTTTGTGACTTGTACTACCGGTTTTGGGAATTGTAAGTCGTTTAGAGAAAGTTCAGTTGAAGTTAATTAGTATAAATATTGTTTCGGTTTATGTTAGGCTTACGTAGTTTGAAGAGTAGGTGTCGTCACGGCTCATTCGGAAGGATTTTTGGGTCGTGACAAGTTGATATCAAAGCTCTAGGTTCATAGGTGCTATAAGAAGATCGGTACGGAGATGTCTGTACTTATCTTCGAGAGGCTACAGAACTATTAGGATATCCTCACTTCTTTTATTCCTTATCGTGCGGCGTTTATTCAACCTAAATTATATAACTTATGTTGTTTTACATCCACTCGTGTAAGAAATTACGCAATCAATAATTATACACCAATGGTCAGTGGTACCACAAAGGGGTTATAAGGGAGCCAAGATTGCTTAATCACTCATACCACGTGTTGCCAAGATTGATGATGCAAAAGTATTGAGAGATCACTCAGTGAATCATGTAGGGGTGCAATGAGCCCCGACATATAGTTTACTTATATGAGTTGCGAAGGTTAACATTGTGGATCATGAAAAATATGTCTTATGATTACACACCCAGTTAGAAAAGTCAATTATCAACAACAGGATTGCGAGATCATGTGTTATACCAATTTTGACCCGAGATGTATTTATGTGGTATTGAAAGGTTCTCCAAAACTTGTATATGATCAAGAGCTAAGATTTGAATGGGATAATAATGAGACTTGAGATATTCCCGCATCCGTAATAATCCTACATTTCAGTATCAACAGGTTCATGGAAACATATTCAGCATACTCGTAGTGCTTAAGTTAATCATAAAACTCACGTGGTGCAGTCATCTTTTAATGTACCAGTGGCATGGGATTCCTACAATGGTTATCCTAGTTATCCGACATAGACTCAGTATGATATGTTGGACCATAGGTTGGTTGTAATGAAAATTGTGATACTAGGAACATCATGATAAAATTGTCTCAAACATAGGAGAAATCTGTTCCATCAGAGCACACGTGCCATGTATTCTATTATAGTTACTACTCTACATACACTACAAACTAGGGGTGGAGGAAAAGCCGGTAGATGGCGCCTAAGATGTGCAGGCCCGACCCATTGATATATTTGCTTTGGTATAGCTGAGGTCACAACACCTGATGGTGTCATTATAGGTATGACCTCGAGTTATTATAAAGTAACCATTTCGTAAAATGATTCGGTTTTCGGTATAGAGATAAGTCGTCCTAATTTGCTCCAATCATGAGTGAGCTTCGTTATCTTAAATTAACTTATGTGAATACTCCTGTTGGGATATTATATAAAGTTAACTATGTTTATCATTATGTGTTAGTCACTAAAAATAGTTATGATGGGGGTTAGATGTGATTTCAAGAAAACTGATTTAAATTATGAAATTATATTCCCTATCGGTGTGAGAGTTCATTATATGTTGTGGTTTTGTTTGATGGAATTTATTTAGAAGAAAAATAAAGGAAATTTTTTTTTCAGTTGGCATGATGTGCATATTACTTGTGGTACGGAGTTGAGAACGAGATCCTCATATTTTTTTTATGATGTGAGATATTTAAACCAGCTACAGGCTGCAGTGGATGTTATAAAAGGACGAGGTCCTTGTTGTAAAAAAATTATGAATTTAAAGTTATCCCTTGTGAAATTAAAAAAATGGTACTATAGTACCTATAGGGAGTAGCCTGTGAGGCTTATTTGAAAATTCTTGTATTGTAACTATAGAGTTATTTCCCACAAGATAAGTGCCCAGGTGGCATTAAATGTGACTCGTTAATTCGAATAATTAATTTTGAGGTCTTCATCCCTCGTTGTTAGAAAATGGATGTTTGAAACGAGATTTTTGGTTAGCATGAGATTAGCTAGCAATTTGTAATCGATCATAATAACTATTAAGACCAGAGATGTGGTTATGATCATAAATATGATGTGTTTCATGTCCATATATCTTTATTATAATGTCACGCATGTAATGCAGAGAATAGTTTTATCGACATATACATTGTGGGGCATTGTTGTGTTATAAATGTATTATTATGAGTTGTTTCGGTGTTACTCTAACAGCTGGATAGTCCCGAGTACAGGGGAGACTCTGTCGAAATTTTTGAAAAATTTGGGAGATAGAATATTTTTGGAATATTGAGATGTGCAAGGAAATATATACATTGTGTATTTGAGGACGAATAACCCAAAATGGGGGAAAAGGTAAGCGCCATTAAAAGTTCATGTGTGTTGACAAGAGAATAATACTGTGGTGATGTGAAAATTAGACCTTTTGAAAAAGGATCTGAGTGTAAGAAATTTCGTCTTAAAGATTAAAAGAAAAAAAATAAGGAGGAAAGGAATAATGTCAATTGAGATAGCATTGTCATACATATTTCGAATGCGGTCTTTCGAATAATTCTTAGCACGTTCGAGGACGAACGTTTGTTTAAGAGGTGGAGAATGTAACGACCCAAATTTTCATTTAAGAATTTTGCATTTCCGTTCAAAGGCATAAGACCTTGAGAAGCTTTGTAATACACATTATGATTATCATGTGTGGTTAAGTTTGGTCTTCGTAAGATTCGGAGTTAAATTCAAAGAAAAATCAAAATTTTATTTGTGAAGCTTAAATGGAAAGAGTTGATCGGAGAGTTGACTTTGGAGCAAGAGACCCCAAATTGGGATTATAATAATGTCAATAGCTTCGTATGGTGATTTCAGACTAAGACGTGTGTCCGAAATTGGATTTGGAAGTCCACAGGACAATTCAACGTTTTTCGACGAAGTATGAAAGTTGACGCTTTTCGACGAATCTGATAGCAAGTGTATGAGGTGTAAAGTCCTATGTCTAAGCCAAGTTGGAAAAATTTCATACTAGACGAAATAGCAAATGAGTGTGCACAAGACCTCACTTTAAACGATCATATCTGCCGTTATATTAGAAGTTGTGTGAGGATCAAGCTATCAACAAACCGTTCGTCATTTGGAGGTCTATACATAAAGTTATGACCATTTTACTGGACATGTGTCAGTAGCGCGACCTTACCCCAAACCCAAACCCCAAACCCCAAATCCAAAACCCCCAAACCACCAACCCCAAACCCCCAAACCCAAACCCCAACCCCTAACCCCGAAAACCCCAAAAACCCCAAAACCCGGAAATGACAGACTTTGAATTATTTCTCAAGCCTAGGGGCTTCCCCAACACCCCCTATTCAACCAAGGCACCCAATTACACTCCCAAGGTAAGTTTTTAAGTGTGTTTTCATGGAATTTCACTTCTCAATTACTAGTTACAACATGATTTTTGTTGGATTTCATAGGATTTCTTCAAGACCTCAAGAACATCCCAAAGTTATCTTTCAAGATTTTGTCTACAAGAGGTAATCCTACACCTTAGCCTTGCATGTATGGTGTTATTATAGAATTATGAGTATGAACCATGTATTACAACCTATGGTATAGTGATTGGAAGCCACAAATTCTTAATTTAAATGAATACCGATCGTAGAGATTGAAAGTTAATTATTTGATGGAATCTTGTTGGTTGGGTGTGAATGGTCGATCACACATGTGATATAAGGAGTGTAAGATGTTAAAGAATAATGATGGGATGAATTGTTGGTATATTGTAGTAGTTGGATGAACTAATTCCATTGTTAAGAGATGTAGTCAAATGTACACACATAGTATTTGATGAAATGCACAAAAGAGGTAAACCCATAAATATCCTCCTAATTGTGGTGCAATTTTGTATGATTCTAAATAGATTGAAGTTGTTAGAATTTCAGGAATATTAGTAATTTCATATGGAATTAATTCGTACGATTTATATTGAGTATATTGAATTATTATGACTAGATATGAAGCTTCAGACGAATTTGCGAGGCAAAGGCTTATTGGAAATTTTGAATTGGTTGCAAAGCAAGGTAAGTGTTTAGTCTACCCTAGCTTGAGAGAATAGTAATTAAGTAGAATGGCTACTTGTTATGTTTTGTGTCCGACGTATAGGCATGGTGACGAGTATCTATACATTGGGGGCCGAGCATGATCATGCGTCCTAAATTGGTAAATTGATGTATTCTTATTTGATGCTTATGAGAACTTGTTTGAAGATCTTTGAAGCTGAGCAAGTAATTGATATGACTGAGTAATTGTATCAATTGTGTTAAATAGAAATTCATAAGTTTGGTTATAGTTGGTTCTTCTTTGTCGGTAATATATATATATATATATATATATATATATATATATATATATATATATATATATATATATATATATATATATATATATATAAAGATATTGGTTTCACACCGGTAATATATATATTGTTTATTAATTATTATTGGTATCTTGCTGGAAATATATTAAGAAATGGGATCGTGTGGCACGTCGACCACTTATATATTAAGAAATGGGATCGTGTAGCACACCGACCACTTATATATCAAGAAATGGGATCGTGTGGCACGCCAAGCACTTATATATTAAGAAATGGGATCGCGTGGCATGCCGACCACTTATATATCAAGAAATAGGATCATGTGGCACGCCGACCACCTATATATTAAGAAATGGGATCGTGTGGCACACCGACCACTAATATATTAAGAAATGGAATTGTGTGGCACACAGACCACTTATATATTAATAAATGGGATATTGTAGCATGCCGACCACTTATATATCAATAAATGGGATCGTGCGGCACGCCGACCGCTTATATATTGAGAAATGGGATCGTGTGGCACGCCGACCACTTATATATCAAGAAATGGGATCATGTTCCATGCCGACCACAATTTATATGATTGTTGGCATTGGCCATAGTTGCCGGTAGTCTATTATGTACTGTTATTGGCCATAGTTGTCGCTGACATATTGATAAATGATATTATATTGAATTGGGAGAAAGTGGTACACCTACCACAAGATACGAAATGAAATGGGATCAGTTTGCACGGCGCAAGGGTGTTAAATAAGATTGGAAGGGGTTGCTCTTGCAACGAGATGTTATCCAAAATTGAAATCTACCGTTGTTTTCCTAATTCTTGTTAGTGGCTGGATATTGATTCCTTATAATGGTGATGCGGTGCACTTTCTACTGCTGTGTTTATTTGTGGTTATCAATTCAAGTGTTTAAAATGTTTGAATCCTTCTACTGTTGTGACCCTTCATGTTAGTTCATATATATATATATATATATATATGAACTGAGTAACAAAAGAATATTGTTGTGCAATGTGAAATAGAAATATGTTGGCACAAGGTGCCTGGGAAAATATTATAGTTTTGTTTAATTGCATGTGAGTTGTCCGTGCGGTTGTAAAATATGTATGGGCACGAGATGCCGGAAAAAATAAAAATATAAAAGTGGGCCGAGACCTATATTATTACGATTTTGAAATGAGACGTCACGAGGTGACGTTTACCCGAATGAATTATATTCGAAAGATACTTATTTGATGGAAATATATTCAAAACATATTATTGAAAGCATATTATCCTAGAGATTATTACTTGGAGGATTTATAGGAAAAGTATTTATTTTGTAAGACTCGATTAACTGATTGCACTAGTATATATTATTTATTGAGAAGCATTTGTGGTGTTCTTGTTGCCAGCTATTAAATCTATGGTAGGTCATGATTGCCATTATTGTAATTTGCTTCCTATTATTTTGTATATTATAAACTGCACAGGTTTATGTGAGTGTCTTGTCCTAGCCTCGTCACTACTTCGCCGGGGTAGCCTAGGTACTTACCAGCACATTGATTGCACTTGTATTTATTATTTGTTGAGAAGTATTTGTGGTGTTTTTGTTGCTAGCTATTATATCTCTGGTAGATCATTATTTCCATTATTATAATTTACTTCCTATTATTTTCTACGTTATAAACTGCACTATGTGAGTGTCTGGTCCTAGCCTCGTCATTACTTCACCGGGGTAGGCTAGACACTTACAGGCACATGGGGTCAATTGTGTTGATACTACACTTCTCTACATTTTTGTGTATAGATCAAGGTGTTTGATCGATGGTAGGTATTCGTTGCAGTGGACACTCAAGGTAAACCTGCTATAGCGTTCGCAGTCCTCAGAGTCACCTTCAATTGTACTTATTTCCATTCATTCCCTTTGATTCGGAACAGTGATGTAATTATAATGTATAACAACTCTTAGAAAGGCGTGTGACTTGTACTACCAGTTTTGGGAATTGTAAATCGTTTAGAGAAAGCTCAGTTGAAGTTAATAAGTATCAATGTTATTTCGGTTTATGTTAGGCCTACCTAGTTTGAAGATTAGGTGCCATCACGGCTCCCTCGGAAGGATGTTTGGGTCGTCACAAGTTGGTATCAGAGATCTAGGTTCATAAGTGCTACAAGTCATAAGCGATTTTAGTAGAGTCTTGTAGATCGGTACGGAGACGTCTGTACTTATCTTCGAGAGGCTACAGAACTATTAGGATAACCTTATCGTGCAACGATTATTCAACTTAAATTATATAACTTATCTTGTGTTACATCTACTCGTGTATGAAATTGCGCAATCAATAAGAATTATACACCAATGGTCAGTGGTACCACAAAGGGGTTATAAGGGAGCCAAGATTGCTTAATCACTCATACCACGTGTTACCAAGATTGACGATGCAAAAGTATTGAGAGATCACTCAGTGAATCATGTAGGGGTGCAATGAGCCCCGACATATAGTTTACTTATATGAGTTGCGAAGGTTAACATTGTGGATCATGAAAAATATGTCTTATGATTACACACCTAGTTAGAAAAGTCAATTATCAACAACAGGATTGCGAGATCATGTGTTATACCAATTTTGACCCGAGATGTATTTATGTGGTATTGAAAGGTTCTCCAAAACTTGTATATGATCAAGAGCTAAGATTTGAATGGGATTATAATGAGACTTGAGATATTCCCGCATCCGTAATAATCCTACATTTCAGTATCATCGGGTTCATGGAAACATATTCAGCATACTCGTAGTGCTTAAGTTAATCATAAAACTCACGTGGTGCAGTCATCTTTTAATGTACCAGTGGCATGGGATTCCTACAATGGTTATCGTAGTTATCCGACATAGACTCAGTATGATATGTTGGACCATAGGTTGGTTGTAATGAAAATTGTGATACTAGGAACATCATGATAAAATTGTCTCAAACATAGGAGAAATCTGTTCCATCAGAGCACACGTGCCATGTACTCTATTATAGTTACTACTCTACATACACTACAAACTAGGGGTGGAGGAAAAACCGGTAGATGGCGCCTAAGATGTGCAGGCCCGACCCATTGATATATTTGCTTTGGTATAGCTGAGGTCACAACACCTGATGGTGTCATTATAGGTATGACCTCGAGTTATTATAAAGTAACCATTTTGTAAAATGATTCGGTTTTCGGTATAGAGATAAGTCGTCCTAATTTGCTCCAATCATGAGTGAGCTTCGTAATCTTAAATTAACTTATGTGAATACTCCTGTTGGGATATTATATAAAGTTAACTATGTCTATCATTATGTGTTAGTCACTAAAAATAGTTATGATGGGGGTTTGATTTGATTTCAAGAAAACTGATTTAAATTATGAAATTATATTCCCTATCGGTGTGAGAGTTCATTATATGTTATGGTTTTGTTTGATGGAATTTATTTAGAAGAAAAATAAAGGAATTTTTTTTCAGTTGGCATGATGTGCATATTACTTGTGGTACGGAGTTGAGAACGAGATCCTCATATTTTTTTTTATGATGTGAGATATTTAAACCAGCTACAGGCTGTAGTGGATGTTATAAAAGGACGAGGTCCTTGTTGTGAAAATTTTGTGAATTTAAAGTTCTCCCTTGTGAAATTTAAAAAATGGTACTATAGTACCTATAGGGAGTATGCCTATGAGGCTTATTTGAAAATTCTTGTATTGTAACTATAGAGTTATTTCCATGATGATAAGTGACCAGGTGGCGTTAAATGTGACTCGTTAATTCGAATAATTAATTTTGAGGTCTTCATACCTCGTTATTAGAAAGTGGAGGTTTGAAACGAGATTTTTGGTTAGAATGAGCTAGAAATTTGTAATCGATCATGAATGACCAGAGATGTGGCTATGGTCCTAAATCTCATGTGTTTCATCTCCATATATCTTTATTATAATGTCATACTAGTAATGCAGAGAATAGTGTTATTGACATATACATTGTGGGGCATTGTTGAGTTATGAATGTATTATTATGAGTTGTTTGGGTGTTACTCTGACAGGTGGATAGTCCCGAGTATAGGGGAGACTCTCCCGAAATTTCGTAAAAATTTGGGAGATAGAATATTTTTGGAATATTAAGATGTGCGAGGAAATATATACATTGTGTATTTGAGGACGAATAACCCTAAGTGGGGAAAAAGTTAAGCGCCATTAAAAGTTGATATATGTTGACATGAGAATAATACTCTGTGGTGATGTGAAAATTAGACCTTGTCATACTTAAAGATTAAAAGAAAAAAAAATATGGAGGAAAGGAATAATGTCAATTGAGATGGCATGTCATACATATTTCGGATGTGGTCTTTCGAATAATTCTTAGTACGTTCTAGGACGAATGTTTGTTTAAGAGGTGGAGAATGTAACGACCCAAATTTTCGTTTAAGAATTTTCATTGAGAAGCTTCATAATACACATTATGAATATCATGTGTGGTCAAGTTTGGTCTTTGAAAGATTCAGAGTTAATTTCAAAGAAAAATCAAAATCTTATTTGTGAAGCTCAAATGGAAATAGTTGATAGGAGAGTTGACTTTTGAGCAAGCGACCCCAAATTGGGATTTTAATAATGTCAATAGCTTCGTATGGTGATTTCAGACTTAGACGTGTGTCCGAAATTGGATTTGGAAGTCCATAGGACAATTCAACGTTTTTCGACATAGTAAGAAAGTTGACGCTTTTCGACGAATATGATTGCAAGTGTACGAGGTGTAAAGTCCTATGTCTAGGCCAAGTTTGAAAATTTTCATAATAGACGAAATTGTAAATGAGTGTGCGCAAGACCTCACTTTAAGCGATCACATCTACCGTTATATTAGAAGTTTTGTGACGATCACCCTATCAAATTAAATCCCTTTGAGTCTAGTTTTCAACACAACAAACTGTTTGTCATTTGGAGATCTATAAAGAAAGTTATGACCATTTTACTGGACATGTACCAGTAGCGCGACCTTACCCCAAACTCCAAACCCCAAACCCCATCGCACCCTCATTTGCACAAAACAACCGCCTTTTTCAATTTTCTCTTCGTAGAGGCGATAACTATCTACAGTGCCCGTGCCAAACGGATATGGACTGATCTCCGCCGTCCACCGGTGAAATTCCACTGGACTTGCACCAAAATGAGCGTCTACCCAAGTTGCATATCCCCCCACAAATAGCTTCTCAAATAATAGCCCCAGCTGCTACGAATCAAAGAAGAGGATACGCGATCACTGTAGCATTCGATCGCCTGGGGACTTCAAAATTATCCCACTAAAAATCTGATCCTTCTTTGGAAAATCTAATCCATGGAGATTGTTCTCCACAACAATGCGCACAACCAACCCAAAATTCAGCGGATTTCACCGTGGTAATCGCCGGTTCTGCAAATTTCGGTGAATCCATAAAAATGGCGGACAAAGCTTCAGAGGTAAAAATTGAAAAAACAAAAGCGCCAAAATGTCCGCAATGATCACAAAAATGAATTTCAACCACCAATTTCACATGGGCATCAACCACCAAGGCCAATTTTGCAATCGTCGTCCGCAACTATCCCAAATGTGAGGCCAACCTTATTCCCAAGAACCAGGCCAAATGGAAACCAATCACATATGGTGATCTCACATACCCCCCAAATGGTAATCTCATGCCCAATTACAACCCAATTAACACAAGGATTCAATTGCAATCACCAATCCAACAGTATGCTCTGCCACGAGTTGGCCGGAGAAGGTGCTCCGGGGATAATTGGCATCCAAAACCAATGCCAATCTACTCAGCAACCTCAGGTGATTGTTTCTACTCCTCCAAACCCAATTTTAAATTTCCCGATCTTGTCTAATATCCAAAAAAGTATGCCTGGTCACTGTTCATCGAATAGTGTTCGACCACTGTTCAGTCATAGTTCTCAGCAATATGAAACTCAAGGGAGTATGGAAACCTCGTACCCAACATCAAATGAAGTAGTTAACCAAGTTTTACGTGATTCTATGGAAGAAAAGAATCAGAACAGTCATCTGCCAAAATTTTTAGCTCATCAATTGGTGGGGGGGGGGGGGGTATGCTCAAAGGATAATTGATGTTCATACTCAATGCCAATCGATTCATAATCCTCAGGTGAGTGTTTTGAACATAGCAGCTCCAATTTTACAAGCTTCTAACTTCTTAAATATCCAAAAAATGCCGCTGAACACTATTTCACTAAAAGTATTCGACCTATTGCTAATGCTGGTTCTAGTCAAAGACAAGAATCTTCTGATTGGTGAGCATGTGGTGGGTTCTTTCAATGGTGTAGATCAAGTCTTAGACCAGTTGGTCAAGGGAATTATGAATTATTGCACTCAAATGGCCCCAGCTCTTTATCAGGTTCCTATTAATGCTGCTATTGTGGCTAACCAACAAGAAAATTGTAACGACCCGGCCCGTCGTTACGGGAATTACCACCCCGTTACCTTGCATTTACATATAGCAAATAGCATGTTTGAAGAAAGCTTGAATATGGGAAGTCAACCTAGAGTTGACTATTGAGTTAGAGTGCTCGAAACCGGATTCCAGTGATTCGTCTAGTTTCGGGGGATCATTTATGACTTAGGAGAACAATCGGAATTTAATTCGGAGGTCCGGTGTAGTTTTAGGCTTGAATTGGCGAAGGTTGAATTTTGGCGAAAACCGGATGGTAGGTGATATTTTTATCCGGGGGTCGGAATGGAATTCCGACAATTGCAGTAGCTTGGTTAGGTGATTTTGGATATGGCTGTAAATTTTCAGGTCATTCGGACATCGTTTGATTGGGTTTTGGATTGAATGTTAGTTTTGAAAGTTTTGAAGAAACTTAGGCTTGAATTCGTGAGTAAATGTTGATTTTGATGTTTAGTATGGTGTTTTTATGATTGGAACAAATTCGTATCGTGTTTTGGAGTATGTTGGTGGTTTTCGTTGGGGACCCGGGGGTCTCGGGATGAATCCAGGGGTCCAAACGGACCATTTTTGGGAAAAATGAGAAGGCTGGTTGCTGTCATAAATGCAGCAGGATTTTGCTCTCCGCGATCGCGGGGAGGGGGACGCGATCGCGTAGGGTTAGGGGCTAGACCAATGCGATCGCAGGAGCACCAGTCGCGTTCGCGTAGAGTTAACCGGGTGGCCATCGCGATCGCACGAGCATCTACGCGATCGCGTAGGAGAAAATTGGGGTCCAGGGATTTTGTGCTACGCGATCGCAGGAAGAGAGACGCGATCACGTGAGGCTGGATTTTTGAACATCGCGATCGCGTGAGGCTAGTCGCGATCGCGTAGAGCAAACTGCTCTGGCAGTGAATTAAATCACAGAACAGAGGGGTCGCGGATTTACACCCCCAAAACACAATTTTGAGCCCTAGAGAGAAGAAAACTCGAGGAAATCACTGAGAAATCATCGGGTATTCGTCGGAAGTAAGATTATTGACTCAAAAACATCATTTTATGGTGGAATTAACATCAATCTTCATGAAATTGGGTTGAAATCTTGAAGAAATGTGGCCTAGATATTGAAAACGAGATTTTGAGTTTTGGGAGGCCATATGAACTCTGATTTTGATAAATTTTATATGCACGGACTCGTGGCGAGATGAGTGTCGCGTTGGTTCTAATTTCGGAGTTTTCCAAGCAGTGGGCCCGGGGTCGGGTTTTACCAACTTAGTGTATTTATGCGAATTTCATGTAAATTGAAATGGGTTATGATTCTTTGACCCGTAATTGATATAATTATTGTGGTTTGACTAGATTCTACGCACGAGGGAGCAAAATTCAAAGGAAAAGGCATCGCGGACGAGTCTACGACCGGCTAGAGGTGAGTAGTTTGTGTATATGGTAGCCTGAGGGTTCGAAACCCCGGCTTAGCACATTGTGACGCTAGTAGGTCATGGCTCGCACACCGTGGCAGGTGCGGGATTGATTGTGAATAGGGATTGAGACTTGGTCCATCCCGGATGTGAATAATATGTTGTTAGTGTTGGAAATACACTGTATTTTGATATAATTGTGGGTTGTAAGCCATGTTTGGGGCCTTGTGCCGACCTGTAGTGTCCTTAGAGGACAATATTTATGTGATAGCTGTATTTGCTTAAGTCATTGATCTCAGTCCTGGAAATTGAAATCACCTTTTGGAAATGCTAAGTCACCGGCTTTTGCAAATTTAATAAAGTTAAAGTATTTTTCATAAATTATGAACTGGAATTAAGAAAAATGAACTATTTTGTGACTTAATTGCTTATTGTGGACTGAGCATGAGATCGGGCTGCACGCCGCAGTGGTTGATATGAGGATCGGGCTGCACGCCGCAGCAGTATTGCGCTTGGGCTGTAGGAGCCCCTCCGGAGTCTGTACACACCCCGAGTGAGCGCCGTCGACGTTAAATTGGATCGGGCTACACGCCGTAGCGGTTATGTGCATTGCATTGCATCTTTATTTGTTAAATTACTCTGTGGTAGCTGAATTGTACTGTTGATTGCTAGTTCGTAGGAGATTCGGACTGTGGTGTAGCTTCATATTGTGGTATTCTGTGGATTTCTTATTTTCAGCTACTTGTATATATTTATTACTCACTGAGTACTTAGTACTCACCCCTACTCCCTGCACCTTTTGTGTGCAAACTCACGTACTCAGGAGCAGTAGACAGGCATTTCCAGCGTTTGCGGTGTCATATCGAGTTGCTGAGGTAGCTGCCTACGTTCGCAGAACCTAGCTTCTCCTCTCCTTTCTAGTCGTTATTTTATATTTTGTATTCAGACTTGAGTACTTCTATACAGAAATCTCTATTCCTGTTGGGTTTTGTTAGAGGCTCTAGACTTGTGACTCCGGATCTTTGGGAGTGTCAATACTTTTGTTCATTATTATTATTATTGGAGTTCTTAAACTCATATATTCTTCTTGGGTTGTCCATTTGGGACTGGTATTTGTGGTAATTAAATTATTGGTCTGGCTGGCCTAGCTTGATTGTTGGGCGCCATCATGACCGGATTTGGGTCGTGACAAGTTGGTATCAAAGCTCTAGGTTACTAGGACTCGCGAGTCATGAGCCTGTTTAGTAGGCTTTCGCGGATCGGTACGTAGATGTCCGTATCTATCGTCGGAGGGCTACAGAAACTTTAGGAAAAACCTCATTTTCTTGGATTCATATCGTGCGATTTGTGTTGTCATGAAATGAAATTTTTCCATATTCGATTCTCTCGTAGATGGCGAGAACACGTGCTAGCGGACGTGGGGGACGACCACCATTGGCACCCAGAGGCCGTGGTCGTGGTAGAGGTAGGGCAGCAGTACCAACACCTGCTGACCCACCAGCTGACCAGTCTCAGGGCCAGATTCCTGCACCAGTGGCCAAGACTCAGGACCATATTCCAGCAGCAAACACTCCGACAACTCAGGTTCAGGCACCGGCAGTGCCCATTTTCATACCGGGTCTTCAGGAGACCTTGGCTCAGATTTTATCAGTGTGCACAGGCGTGGCTCAGGTAGTTGCAGCTACTGCTGTAGTATCTTCTTCACAGGCAGGGGGAGGGAATCAGACCCCCGTGGCTCACACACCCGAGTTAGTCCATCCAGTTGTGCCCGTTGCACTAGCTCCTACTTATATGGTTCCAGCTATGCCCGACGATGAGCAGCATCGTTTGGAGAGATTTGAGAGGCTACAACCTCCGACATTTAGTGGTGCTGAGGGTGAGGACGCCCAGGGTTTTCTTGATAGATGTCAGCGCATGCTTCGCACCGCGGGTATTCTAGAGTCCAGCGGTGTTTCATTCACCACTTTTCAGTTCACATGTGCAGCAATCCAGTGGTGGGAGGATTTCGAGAGGCGTAGGCCCTCTGGGGCAGTGCCCCTCACTTGGCAGCAATTCTCAACGGTATTTTTAGAGAAGTACGTGCCTCAGTCTCAGAGAGAGGAGCCGCGATGTCAGTTCGAGTGGTTGAAGCAGGGAGATATGACGGTTAATCAGTACGAGATGAGATTCACACGGTTGGCCCGTCATGCCATGTGGATGGTTCCTACAGACAGAGAGAGGATTCGGAGATTTATTGATGGCCTTATTTATCCCATCCATATATTGATGACCAGGGAGAGAGTTTCGACAGTTACCTTTGAGGAGGTAGTTGATGCTGCCCGTCATATTGAGACAGATCGCCGCAGAGAGCGGGAGGAAAGAGAGGCTAAGAGGCCTCGTGGTACTGGCAGTTACAGTGGTGCTCTGTCTAGGGGCCAACCTCAGCATAGCAGGGGTCGTTCTTTCATATCTCATCAGTTTAGACGTGCAGAGTCCAGTGGAGTTTCATTAGATCATGGTCGTCAGGGCCATCAGGGTTATCAGGGTCAATAGGGCCGTCAGCAGGGTCAGCCTGCATTGAGTGCTGAGCTCTGCTCCTGCTTCCTCAGCATAGGATTCATCTGTAGTGAGGGGTCCTCAACAACCCCTTCTTCCATCTTTGGGCCGTTGTTTTGAGTGTGGTGACTTGGGCCATATCAAGAGAGAGTGTCCTCAGTGGCTTCGTAGACGGTCTTAGTAGAGGAATCATCCCTCGTCTTCTACTCCTGTTTGTTTAGCGCCAGCACATTCAGCTAGGACTGTTGGCCAGGTAGCCAGAGGTCGCCCTAGGGGCGAGGATCGTACTGGTGGAGGTCAGGCTCGTTTCTATGCTCTTCCGGATAGGAAGGATGCTAGTACTTCAGATGCGGTCATTTCAGGTATTATCTCAGTCTGCCACGGGGATGCTTCTGTCTTATTTGATCCCGGATCCACCTATTCTTATGTCTCTACTTATTTTGCACATCATTTGGGTATGACCCGTGGTATTCTTGCTTTGCCCGTACATGTGTCTACCACAGTGGGGGATACTGTTGTTGTGGATCAGGTATATCGATCCTGTATTATTACTATTGGGGGTCTGGAGACCCGAGTTGATCTATTACTACTAGGCATGGTAGATTTCGATGTAATTCTAGGCATGGATTGGCTATCTCCTTACCATGCGATTCTAGACTGTCATGCCAAGACAGTCACACTAGCTATTCCAGGTAATCCGAGGATTGAGTGGCGTGGCTTGACTGATTATGTGTCCGACAGGGTGATTTCTTATATAAAGGCCCAATGAATGATTGGCAAGGGTTGTTTATCTTATTTGGCCTTCATTAGAAATGTTGAGGCCGAGACACCCAGTCTTGATTCGGTCCCCGTTGTGAGGGACGTTCTAGATGTATTCCCCTCAAATTTGTCGGGCATGCCGCCGGACAGGGATATTGATTTTGGCATTAACTTGGTGCCGGGCACTCAACCCATTTCTATTCCTCCTTATCGGATGGCACCAGCTGAGTTGAAATAGAATTGAAAGAACAGCTTCAAGAACTCTTAGATAAGGGTTTCATTCGTCCGAGTGTGTCACCTGGGGTGCACCGGTGTTGTTCGTGAAGAAGAAAGATGGCACAATGAGAATGTGCATTGATTATAGGCAGCTGAACAAGGTAACAGTGAAGAATAAGTACCCATTGCCTCGTATTGAGGACCTATTTGATCAGCTCCGGGGAGCTAGTGTATTTTCTAAGATTGATCTTCGATCGGGCTATCATCAGTTGAAGATCAGGGACTCAGATATTATGAAGACAGCGTTCAGTACGCGATATGGGCACTACGAGTTCCTGGTGATGTCTTTCGGGTTGACTAATGCCCCAGCAGCATTCATGCACTTGATGAATAGTGTATTTCGGCCGTACCTTGATTCTTTTGTGATTGTGTTTATTGATGATATTCTGGTATATTCACACAGCCAGGAGGAGCATGCACAGCATTTGAGGGTGGTATTGCAGAGATTGAGAGAAGAGAAGCTTTATGCAAAATTCACTAAGTGTGAGTTCTGGCTTGATACTGTTGGTTTTCTAGGACATGTAGTGTCCAGTGATGGTATTCGGGTTGATCCTCAGAAGGTTGAGGCAGTGCAAAATTGGCCCAGACCTTCCTCAGCTACAGAGATTCGAAGTTTTCTCGGCTTGGCAGGCTATTATCGCCGGTTTGTTCCGGGTTTCTCATCTATTGCTTCACCGTTGACTAAGTTGACACAGAAGAATGCTCCATTTGTGTGGTCCGATGAATGTGAGGAGAGCTTTCAGAAGCTCAAGGAGGCTTTGACCACCGCTCCAGTACTTGTGTTACCATCGGCCTCAGGGTCATATACGGTGTATTGTGATGCTTCCAGAGTTGGAATCGGTTGTGTGTTGATGCAGGAGGGTAGAGTTATTGCATATGCTTCTCGTCAGCTAAAGCCCCACGAGGAGAACTACCCTGTTCATGATTTGGAGTTAGCTACTATTGTTCATGCCTTGAAAATTTGGAGGCATTACTTATATGGTGTATCTTGTGATGTATATACAGACCACCGCAGCCTTCAGCATTTGTTTAAGCAGAAAGATCTAAATTTGAGGCAGCGGAGATGACTTGAGTTGCTTAAAGACTATGATATTACTATCTTGTACCATCCCGGGAAAGCCAATGTAGTGGCTGATGCATTGAGCCGGAAGGCTATTAGTATGGGCAGCTTGGCGTATATCCCAGTTGGGGAGAGACCCCTTGCAGTTGATGTTCAGGCGTTAGCTAATCGGATGGTGAGGCTGGATATTTCTGAGCCCGGTCGGGTGATGGCTTGTGTAGTTGCTCGTTCTTCTTTATATGATCGTATTCGAGAGCGCCAGTATGATGATCCACACTTACTTGTCCTTAAGGATAGAGTTCAACATGATGATGCCAGAGATGTCGCTATTGATAGTGATGGTGTGTTGCGGATGCAGGGCCGGATATGCGTGCCCAATGTTGATGGCCTTCGTGAATTGATATTGGAGGAGGCCCATAGCTCGCGGTATTCTATTCATCCAGGAGCCGCGAAGATGTATCGGGATTTGAAGCAGCATTACTGGTGGAGAAAGATGAAGAAAGATATTGTGAGCCATGTGGCTCGGTGTCTAAACTGTCAGCAGGTCAAGTATGAGCATCAGAGACCTGGTGGTGTATTCCAGCGTA
Organism: Nicotiana noctiflora; assembly: GCA_032618575.1. Taxonomy (NCBI): domain Eukaryota; kingdom Viridiplantae; phylum Streptophyta; class Magnoliopsida; order Solanales; family Solanaceae; genus Nicotiana; species Nicotiana noctiflora. The sequence continues at coordinate 244,191 of JASVEL010008599.1, forward strand.
TTGATATTCCTGAGTGGAAGTGGGAAATGATTACTATGGACTTTGTTAGTGGACTCCCTCGGACAGCGAGGAAGTTCGATTCAGTTTGGGTGGTGGTGGATAGGTTGACCAAGTCAGCTCACTTCATCCCGGTGTGTACTACTTATTCCTCAGAGCGGTTGGCAGAGATATTCATCCGTGAGATAGTGAGATTGCATGGAGTTCCCATTTCTATTATATCGGACAGAGGTACCCAGTTCACTTCTCAGTTCTGGAGGACATTTCAGCGAGAGTTGGGTTCACAGGTAGAGCTGAGCACAGCATTTCATCCACAGACGGATGGACAGTCTGAGCGTACTATTCAGATATTGGAGGACATGTTGCATGTTTGTGTCATTGATTTCGGTGGTTCATGGGCTGATTATTTGCCTCTTGCGGAGTTTGCTTATAATAATAGCTATCAGTCCAGCATTCAGATGGCAGCGTATGAAGCTTTATATGGGAGGCGGTGTAGGTCTCCAGTTGGTTGGTTCAAGCCCGGCGAGGCTAGGTTGTTGGGGACAGAGTTAGTCCAAGATGCCTTAGACAAGGTAAAGGTGATTCAGGAGAGACTTCGCACAGCTCAGTCGCGTCAGAAGAGTTATACGGACCGGAAGGTCCGAGATGTGTCTTATTCAGTAGGTGAGAAGGTGTTGCTGAAGGTTTCGCCTATGAAGGGTGTTATGAGGTTTGGAAAGAAAGGGAAGTTGAGCCCAAGGTTTATTGGACCTTTTAAGGTGCTTATAAAAGTTAGGGAGGTGGCCTATATGCTTGCATTGCCACCCAGTTTTCACCCGGTGTTCCATGTATCTATGCTCCAGAAGTATGTCGGAGACCCGTCTCATGTGTTAGACTTCAGCATGATACAACTAGACGAGGATTTGACTTATGATGTGGAACAAGTAGCCATTTTGGGTCGACAGGTTCGTAAGCTGAGATCCAAGGATATAGCTTCAGTGAAAGTGCAGTGGAGAGGTCGTCCTGTGGAGGAAGCAACTTGGGAGACCGAGCAGGAGATGCGAAGTAGATATCCACACTTGTTTGATGCTCTAGGTATGTTTCTTAACCCGCTCGCGGACGAGCGTTTGTCTAAGTTGGGGAGAATGTAACGACCCGGCCCGTCGTTACGGGAATTACCACCCCGTTACCTTGCATTTACATATAGCAAATAGCATGTTTGAAGAAAGCTTGAATATGGGAAGTCAACCTAGAGTTGACTATTGAGTTAGAGTGCTCGGAACCGGATTCCAGTGATTCGTCTAGTTTTGGGGGATCATTTATGACTTAGGAGAACAATCGGAATTTAATTCGGAGGTCCGGTATAGTTTTAGGCTTGAATTGGCGAAGGTTGAATTTTGGCGAAAACCGAATGGTAGGTGATATTTTGATCCGGGGGTCGGAATGGAATTCCGACAATTGCAGTAGCTTCGTTAGGTGATTTTGGATATGTCTGCAAATTTTCAGGTCATTCGGACACCGTTTGATTGGGTTTTGGATTGAATGTTAGTTTTGAATGTTTTGAAGAAACTTAGGCTTGATTTCGTGAGTAAATGGTGATTTTGATGTTTAGTATGGTATTTTTATGATTGGAACAAGTTCGTATCGTGTTTTGGAGTATGTTGGTGGTTTTCGTTGGGGACCTGGGGGTCTCGGGATGAATCCGGGGGTCCAAATGGACCATTTTTGGGAAAAATGAGAAGGCTGGTTGCTTTCATAAATGCAGCAGGATTTTGCTCTCCGCGATCGCGGGGAGGGGGACGCGATCGCGTAGGGTTGGGGGCTAGACCAATGCGATCGCAGGAGCACCAATCGCGATCGCGTAGAGTTAACCGGGTGGCCATCGCGATCGCATGAGCATCTACGCGATCGCGTAGGAGAATAATTGGGGTCCAGGGAATTTGTGCTACGCGATCGCAGGAAGAGAGACGCGATCGCGTTAGGCCGGATTTTTGAACATCGCGATCGCGTGAGGCGAGTCGCGATCCCGTAGAGCAAACTGCTCTGGCAGTGAATTAAATCACAGAACAGAGGGGTCACGGGTTTACACCCCCAAAACACAATTTTGAGCCCTAGAGAGAAGAAAACTCGAGGAAATCACTGAGAAATCATCGGGTATTCGTCGGAGGTAAGATTCTTGACTCAAAAACATCATTTTATGGTGGAATTAACATCAATCTTCATGAAATTGGGTTGAAATCTTGAAGAAATGTGGCCTAGATATTGAAAACGAGATTTTGAGTTTTGGGAGGCCATATGAACTCTGATTTTGATAAATTTTATATGCACGGACTCGTGGCGAGATAAGTGTCGCGTTGGTTCTAATTTTGGAGTTTTCCAAGCAGTGGGCCCGGGGTCGGGTTTTACCAACTTAGTGTATTTATGCGAATTTCATGTAAATTGAAATGGGTTATGATTCTTTGACCCGTAATCGATATAATTATTGTGGTTTGACTAGATTCTACGCACGAGGGAGCTAAATTCAAAGGAAAAGGCATAGCGGACGAGTCTACGACCGGCTAGAGGTGAGTAGTTTGTGTATATGGTAGCCTGAGGGTTCGAAACCCCGGCTTAGCACATTGTGACGCTAGTAGGGCGTGGCTCGCACACCGTGGCAGGTGCGGGATTGATTGTGAATAGGGATTGAGACTTGGTCCATCCCGGATGTGAATAATATGTTGTTAGTGTTGGAAATACACTGTATTTTGATATAATTGTG